>MU836979.1:76792-106164 GCA_029603245.1 Rhizopogon salebrosus TDB-379 | reverse complement strand
TGACAGGATTTCAACCCATGAAACCGCTGCCCTACACCACGCGAGGACCCACCCAAAAGTCATCCACTCCTTCGTACCCAAGACCGATGGCAATGCCTTTCGGTTTCCTTGACCCGTCAGCGGTGATTCTGTTATGTTTGCTGGATTTACATATGCGACCTGCCGTGTATGACGAACGCAAATGAACCAAGCGCCAAGCTCCACACAGTTGCGCCCAGGAAGCCACCGGGAGGGCTTATATATGGGGCGGATACGATCCACTAGAAGAACGTCTTCAGCTGTCATTCTCTTGAACGCAGCGTGGTCATGTCTACTTACCAGAATCTCGCGCTACGTTCGCTGTCTTTGGTCCACTGGCACAGAGCAAACGTGAGTATCATATCTCAGACAAACTCACTGAAGGTGGCCATGACGTTGGTCAATTCAAAAGCTCGCAAGAACACCGACCCACTGGCCCCCTCTCTTTCATTCTCCAACGCTACAGCGATGTGAACCTCCAATCAGAGTTATCAATTCCTATCGGCGCTCACGGCACACCAAGTCACCGGGGTTTACCATTGACTTCTCCGGTACGTCATCTGGATTGTGCAGCCATCACTTTACATATCACTTCCCTTCGGTGTAGACAAGTGCATCGTCGTTACTGGGGGTAACCGCGGGATTGGATACGCCTTTAGTCGTGCTGTTGCTCAGGCTGGTGCACAAATAGCGATTATCTACAGGTGTGGCATCCGTATTTTGTCGCTAAATGTTGACATTCACGTGTCTTAGGAGTTCCAAAGATGCCCCTGAAGTTGCTGAGAAGCTCAGCAAAGAATTTAGTGTGCGAGTCAAGGTTTGTGGAATGCCTGCATGTTAGGGTATCGCTCAAGGAGATATTGTCTTCGTACACAGGCTTATCAATGTGACGTATCTGACGCTGAGAAGACGACGGAAACATTCTCTGTCATCGACAAAGAGCTTGGTCCCGTCACAGGGCTTATTGCAGTGAGAGGAACTGTTTTGCGCCACGTCGCTTCTCCCAAACAAGATTTCGATAACACAGAATGCCGGCATCTCTGTCGTGAAGCCTGCTCTCGAGCTGACCAGCAGGGACTTCAATAAAGTGTATGGCGTAAATGTCTTCGGGGTGTTCAACTGTGCTAGGTCTGCGGCAAAGTAAGTACCATCACCGTGTACTATCCTCGGAAGGCATGATGCAGATGATGCGGCAGGTTGTGGATTGAGAAGAATCATGGCGGTTCGATCGTTGTTACGTCCTCAATGAGCTCGCAAATCATCAACCAAGCTGCGCCAAATGCGGCCTTGACACAGGTCTTCTACAATTCATCCAAGGCTGCTGTGTCCAATCTTACGAAAGGGTTGGCCGCGGAGTGGGCCCCTCACGGCATTAGAGTAAATGCACTGTCCCCCGGTTATGGTTAGCATCATCCATCTTTCCAAGTACCACGTTCTGAATGATTGATATCAGTGAGTACTGATCAAACATCGCATATGGATCACCGTATTCGCGAGCATCAGGCAAATAATGTTCCGTTGGGACGGTTTGCGGAGGTAAGCACTAAACTATTTCGATCCCGAATCAACGGCTGCTGATCACTTCCAAAGCCACACGAAATGACAGGTCAGGCCGTATTACTCTTGTCCGATCATGCCAGCTACATGACCGGTGGGGAGTATTTTGTCGATGGGTACGTGGAGTAATTCCTCATACGTGGCGTCAAGGTCTTGATGTTATTTGCACTCCACAGTGGTCAACTCATTTGGTGAGCTGTGAAATCTTCGATGAACTTTAATTATACTTCCAATGTGGGCACGGTCGAAGAGTTCGTACATTATATCATAGCAGGCACCTCCGAGTCTCGTTCCGTTCGCCTTGGATGGAATTCCTTATATGCATAAATAAGTTGTCCTCCGTGATTAAGACTAGCAACTGTCTCAACGAAGCAAGTGCATTAGACTGGGAAAGAGGTACAGAGCGCTACGCCGTATTTCAAGCCTCATGCGAGAACTGAATGTCTCGGCCAAGTTTTGAGGCGTTGAATTCATTGGGTTATGTCGGGCCTTGATCCCTAGTGAGAATGATCTGCTTAAATGCTTCATAGTAAAGTTTTTGGATGAGCCTTCGGCTCGAACGGTAGATGATCCTATGTCCATCCATGGTATCTAGCTCGACCTTCAACCGTAGATCGAAGCTACCTATAGTATAAACGTCCCAATGCCACATCAACAGAAAAACATAATTTAACCGTATTTTGCACCTCATCAGTATCATGACTGGAGATGGCGGACAAACATTTCCTCCGTTGCTATACAGCATGTGCAGGGCTGAATTTGTAGTCTGCGGGGCTTGGCATGCTACTCTCGGTGTCGTCTGGGAAACTGTCGATGTGGGTGTGTATGGTTTGTTGTAATGAGACCTGAGCACCCCCGCCAGGGAATGACGGACTGTAGTTGTAGGCCTGCGGGCTACTCATGGGCTGTCTACTACTCGCACGCGTCCCCCATCGGTTTCGTCCGGAAGAAATCGCACCAGCGGCGGGATGAGAATCTCCGTGAGAGAGACCAAGACCGACGCGGACGATAACGGAAGAAAACTGGAGGAATGGGGCAGGTGAGAAAGGACGGTGAAATGGGATGGGAAAAACTTGCCACAATACCCTATATCAAAGAACCGTAAATTAAGCGGACTCCTGAGGAATCAATTAAACGAAACTCACGACGATCGGCGACATCTTGATTGACATCAGATCAGTTTTCCACGGAAAAAGATGGCAGGACTTACTGAATTCAGAAAGATGAACATGGCCGGTGACGCAGAAGTATAGGTGGTAATCATAACCACAAGCATGGCTGAGTATGCAGCACCTAGTAAAGCATGAGCAGACTTATACACCAAAGAAAATATTGATGCCTTACCTGATTCTACCATGATGGGAACCAAACGAGAGACTTGATCCTTGTTAGCCTTCGAGAAGGGCGCAACCACTCTTTGAATCCTCAAGATTTTGATGGCAATCAACACTGAAATGCGAATTCAGGCTGAAGCCCTTGTATAGAGTGAAGGACAAACATGTGCAGATGACATTCATAGAAAGAGTGATTGAATAGAATGTCGTTACGCGGACGAAGAGGGCATCGACAAAAACGTTTTCATTCGGAAGGACAAGGCTGAGGGTATATACCCAGAAAATACCGATAGCTAGGTCCCGAGTCAGCTGCAGCAGAACGACGGTAGAAGAAAACATACCAATGTCTGCAATGAATAACAAGAAAGGTAAGGTAGCGATGAAGTAGTTTCTACCCCATACAATGAAGGAGCGGTATAACTGCAAAATTGATTAGATTTCATAATGATGTGCTTACGATACGCACAATGAATGCATCAGACACTAGCGTGACGGCGACATACAAACTACTCTTGACGATGTTCTTCCAAGTGTCCCATGTGCCATAGTATGTGGATGGATAATTTGGCACTGCCTCGTTTGAGGTGAAAGCCTCCATATTACGCAGGATATCGATGACAAGGTGCTAGAGCGGTACCCATGAGAAACGTAGATGACGCTATGTCGAGGAAATTCATACTGCCGTGATGAGAATGAACAGCGAAAGCGCAGTTCCGACCAGGTAATCACTTGGTCGAGAACGCCTCTTCCTCAGCACGGACATACACTCATTGAACACCATCAAATATACACCTAGGTAAAAGATCAGCATGGAAAGTAGTAAGAGACGAGATGGTAGAACCATATGCCAACGATTCCAGAAAGACGCCGATGAGCTCAGCCTTCGCGGTTGTCAGCGCCATGGCAAGCAGCTCAGGATGCCTGCATTAAGATGGAAGGACACGCGAAACATGCTTTCATGCCTATAAACGATTTCCAAGCCACCACACGCACCCCCGAATCGCCGCGAGGACATAAATTAAAATTGGACGGACCAAAATCAGTGATCGGAATAACCATGATGTGTACATTGGAAATTGGTACCTTGCTGAGAGGCGCTGTCCTGGCTGAAGGTGCTTTTGCGATATCAATAGACTCGTAGTTCACAAAATTAGGAGCATCTTCCCGCCGGGGCCCTTCCCGGACTTCTTGGATGACATGAGTTGAAGTTTATGTAAGCTTGAAGTTCGGGGTCAAGATGGGCATGCCAACGTCATGGCAATCACTATTTGCCAGCAAGGTAAAGGCTGGTAAAGGATATATAGGCACGGAATATATCATGTTGAACTCTCAAGCAGTCTCGTACGAGTCCCACACACGCAGTGGTGTGCGATTTAAAATCCCTATGTTATGAATGACATTGTCGACACAAATGCGGGGAGCCGATATCGCTGACAAAAAGTAAAAGATAACGAACCAAACGCGGCATTGTCAGCGGTGGAGGGCATAAGTCAATTTCCCGAGATAGGCTTCAAGCTAGCGGGAACTCGGCTACCTTTCTAGACTCACAACGGACTAGTGCTTCATGTGGGGCCATGTCACAGGACTACCAGAGCAGGTACCGTCACCAGGCTCGTTGGCGGCAATTGGGAACGGATGACTACGTCAGCCTGAAGTTCAGTCTACTTACTGCGTTCGCCACAAGGTCCTGGACTCCTCTCGGAGCCGAAGGTAAGAATAATCAGCATGGCGGCCGTGGCTGATCACTTGGTACATCACTGTCAATTGCCAACTTGAAGGTCGACTCGGAGACTGCCTCGTACCTCAGTCAGGTGTCTCTCCGCGGCCCACATGGCACGCTACTAATGATAGTAGTAACGGAGTTTTGTCAGTTTCCATGCAGAACAAACTCTATCTAAATTTACCATTCACCACAACTTGAAGGCGCTCTCGGGAAGCCTCAGACATTTCACACAACCAACTCAAGTGACCCAGCTCCATTCTCCCGCAACGAGTAACTATGTCTGTGGACCTCTGGGTGAAACACCTGAAGAACGACTGGTTCACTGATTCCATAGTATTTAACGTCACACGCTATGCCCTACCGACCAGACCGTAAAACTCGTGCTTCTTGTTTCTACAACATTAATATCCATACTAAAGTAAGCACCACCGTGTACTTGTTGTCCAAGGCATAATTTTACTTTCTACGATCAGCTTCGAACTAATAATGATAAAAGATCACACCCTACGTCTCGCCGAGAGCCTGGCAGGGCACGAGTCTTTGACTCTTTCTCCCTCTTCTACGTACATCGTTGAAACCGTGATTCAGGTAAGGCACCAATCTTTATCCTCCGCTTTCGTCGTCAACTGTCCGGCCATAGGAATGCCTCATGCCCACATATATGTTGTTGAACACGCATAACGTTTACTCCGTCCGTGCCGACTCCGCGGTATCCTGCAAGGTAGCTATAGGCGAAATCCATACCTCATCAGTGGCCTTCGTGGCACCCTCCCGCTATCTTATGAATACCCTGCAATACTTCCGCGTAAGAATTTGAGAAGTTACAGCTTCCGTGTTAACTTTCAAGCTTTCTACGCCCAATGATCGGCTCGAGGTTGCGATGCATCTAAGATGTTTCACCATAGCGTTTCACTGCATGCGAACTTCAGTCGCTGCACCTGCGGTAATTATTCACGTCCATGGGTAATGCCAAAAGCACTAGAGGGGCGCAGGCTACGTCTTCACTCCGCGCTGGTAATTTTAATTCTCATCCCTCGTCGGGTACCTCGTGACCTCTTAGCAACAGCTCTAATTCCTTATGGTAGCCTGGCGCAAAGTAAGGCTAACTTAGAAGGCTTCATCCTTTCCAGGATCTCTTCTTTGTTGAGCTGCTTACAGTGGGCATGCCACAATCCGCGCCCGCTTTCATCGGGATGTCGTGTAAGTTTCATGCCATGGAAGACCATGGCTACGTGCCTGTCCCGGCGGTCATTCATCCCGACGGCTCTTCAGTAAGTACTACTCCGAGTCTGGCTGCCCAGTCAAGCGGTGCACATCATGCAGTCCTCCAATCATATAAACATTATTTTGATCTCCTTTGACTGCATGGAGCCACGACACCAAAAATGAAACAGGTGCGGACCGTCAACATGCAACTATTGCATGCAACCAGTAGTTGCGTGATCGTCATTGGAAATGGTTATTATATAGCACCATAAGGCACCATAGACCCGTGGTACTGCGGATGTGCCAGCCGCATCCTCCAAGATTCTTGCTGTGTTTACCAGACAACAGTCGTCGTCCACCCTTGGTCCACTACACCCCATCATGCCCTGTAGATCTCCATAACATTCATTCATCAGTGGAGAATCGTGGCACACTGCGCGATGTCCGAAAGGTCGCAGGGACTTATCAACGCCTGCCATTCATTTTATCCTGGAATATAGCGGTCGATTTGTCTGGTAATTATTGATAAATCAGTGAGGTTGATCCTACAAATGAAATGCGCTTACGGTCATCGGAAGCCTTAGTGATCATTCTTCAACAACTCGCGTAATAAGTAGTCCTTGGTGGGTCTTTGCCAATCACCTTAAAGGCCTTCCTGTCGAGGAGTAACATTTGACATGCGTGGTGGGTGGATGATGAAAATCGAGTCAATTCATATGCACTCATAAGTCGGGTCACCATTTAAATAGGGTATATCGGAAGAGCGTTCACGAAGGATTGTCGACCTCGAGTGATATTGTCTGACTTGAAACAGCTTCGTCAAAGACAGTCGTTAAGGTGATTACGGGAACTCACATTTTTGGGTAAAACTACAGCTTTAATTTGTGGGCTAAAATTCTATATCGCCATTGAGCTGCTTTGTTACTTCATGCGATCCCCATGGGGAACAAACTGCAATTTCATCACTAAAACACATGCTGATATCGTGCAAGTCCAATGAGAGTTAAGTAGTGGAAAGAAATCCAACAAATAAGGAGTAATGATGGTCCTACGATACTTTAAAGAAAGCGTCAAAAGAACGAGCTGTCGACGCCGAGGCATCTAATGTCAAGTGTGTAATTAGATCCAAATAGCGTTCTAGTAGTTAGTCCGTCCGTCTCATATCTAAATATTCGGTCCCATTTCATGCTTGGCTAAGCAACACGCGGTCAATCGCAGCATTGATCGTCGCCTTCCGTGGAGTGAGGTCCATCCCGAATCGTTCTTCGAGCTGCCGCCGTATTTCTCGCTTTGTCACAGAATTGAGGTCAGCGGTGCGGAGAATTTCATGAACAGAGTGCTCGAGCTCGGCATCTGTAGGGGCACCAGACGTCAAGTCCATATCATCAGGGCTGCGCGTGGTCGGTATGGGCATGTCGAGATAATTGGTGGGCGGCCGCGACGGCATGGGCTGATACAACATGCCAACGTCACTCATGGGCCGTAGCTGAGACATTGATAGGGGCGTGTTGCGACCTGATTGATACCCAGGGGGTGGCATCATGCCAAACTGTGATGGTGCAGGCGAAACATGCCAGCGTCACTCATGGGCCGTAGCTGAGACATTGATAGGGGCGTGTTGCGACCTGATTGATACCCAGGGGGTGGCATCATGCCAAACTGTGATGGTGCAGGCGAAACATGCCAGCGTCACTCATGGGCCGTAGCTGAGACATTGATAGGGGCGTGTTGCGACCTGATTGATACCCAGGGGGTGGCATCATGCCAAACTGTGATGGTGCAGGCGAATGGCTGCGTGGCTCGTAGTAGGTCTCACGGCCGTACAACGATGCAGTAGCAGATGCCGCATAAGCGCCTTCCTTCTGGAACTGAGCAGGCGGTACCCATGAGCCAATGCTGTGGTTCGATTCCTTGTCCCAAAGCTCATTTTCCTGTAAACAGGGATCAGCGACACGTCTTCGCAGGACCAGAGTGACGCACATAATCATTCCACGACTTGAGAGGAATAGCGCGTGGGTCAAATTTGCCTTCGTCCTAAAAGAAAAACACATCAACGACTTCGTTCCAAATAACGAGGACGAAGAAACACATACATGAACGATAATCTTCTTCCCAGATTCACCCAACACGACACGGGTAGCACCCCAAGAGAAATCATCCATCCGCCAGAATGAATAGAGCGGGAGCATGAAGGAGAAGATCGGGATGGCCAGGATATAGAAGAACATCCAGCCAACCATGTCCCACTTCCGCCGGAGAATAAACACAAGGGCTTGTAAACCATACACAGCGCCAATCATAATGAGCGAGATGACAGGAAGAGTCTCCTGTTTACTGACGACCTCCACAATAAGATATACAATCTACAACTCAGAGGTCAACACCTTCAAAAACCAAAAGGATGAAACCAGACGCACGTAGCCGACAGTGATGGGCTGGACGATAGTCGAAACCAAATCGATCATGACCACGAAGCGCATCGAGAAACAACAGAAACCACAAAGCTGCTCCAAGAACATCAGCTCTCCAAGGTTATGAACCGTCGAGTTAATCCAGCGACGACGTTGCGAGAGTAAAATCTGCCAATCATCCGGCGCTACTGTGAACGCATGGGCATCGCGAACGAACTGGGTCTTGTGCATCGGGAAGTGCTGCAAGAGGAGCGTGGTGAGGTAACGATCTTCTCCAAGGTGCAGGAGATTCTTCATATGCAGAGTATCAACGCGGTTTTGCGAGTAGTCCTGAACCATCTGGTTGGAAATCAATAGGGGCTTGTGTGTATCAGGGGTCCGCAACCGATAGAGGGTGAAACAACCCGGTAAACAGGTAACAGATCCGAACAGACTTTCGAAAGCCTTGGCCATGTGATGCGAGATGAAGTACTCGTAGACCTATACTTGAATTAGAATCTCTAACGACTATATAGATCCGAGAAACTCACCTGCATCATCGTGATAATGGACTGCTTCGCGTTTGATAGCTCAGTCTCACCGCAAACACCCAGCACTTTCTTGTCATGAATACACCTATAGAAAAGACATCAATCCGCAGTCTCACATGAGGGGGAATCCACTTACGCAGAAATCAAACGATTGACAGAATACGGTTCCACTGTCGTATCAGCATCCACCGTAAACAAGTACTCAAAGAACGTCGGGTTGACACCAATAACATTCTTGATCTGGTGGAACATCTCCAACTCCAACGGATTCATGGGCGTATTGAAATGAACCTGCGCTCAAATATAAGCCACGCACCACTTCTCCACAAAAATACACGCACCTTGTTCAAGAAATGCATAATCACCATCTGAGAGTCACGCTTACCACGGTTACCGGGGCGCGAGCGTTCAGACGGCTTGCCGACCTTCACAACGACCAGATAGGGAACGACGTGCCCAGAACACTCGTAGAGACCCGAGTACACCTTGCCCATATTATGCTGCCGTGCACCCTCGCCCAACGAGACGAAGCTGAGTGGCTCAGGCTCCAGGTTCGGATCAGCACCAAGAATGTCGAGCACGATGCGTGGCGTAGGACGGTCATTACCGGAACCAACAATATTACCATCACAGATGACGAGAATGAGTTTCCGCTTATCGTCATATTTGAGCTGTGCCAGCGAGTCGATAGTCCGGCGTAAGGAAGTCTCGCCTTCGGTATAACAAGGTACCTGGCAGATAACGAACTTGTCGTGGTCTTCAGGCGCACGAGAAGACGCGAAGTTGATGGAAGCAATGAACTTGAACGCGATGATGCTGACCATCATAATAGAGAGCGCCAGTAAGATACCCTCAGCAAACTGGCACTGCGGAGAATTGCGGTTGTCCACCATACCGATCAAAAACAAGTTGCGGAGACAAGTCCGTTGACGGTCCAGAGTAGCAGAATCGAGACCGAGGCCATCAAACTGCTTCGTCAAGTCTTGGCCCGAGCTGTACTTGAACAAATTGACAACAGAGGTGTCCATGAATTGGGTATCGATAGTCCCAGGAAGCTGCTCGCCGTACGGAGCCTGGACGGCAGGTCCATAGTTCACGTAGGCGGTAAGGTCATAGATCAGACCATTGTATACACCGAGCGAATATCCCGAGCTAGCCATGCTGCTGATCTCCTGTGGCGTGAAACCCATATAACCAACGCGGTTATTCCACCGCATGATGGTCATACTCTCAAAGTACCAATCTGGTCGGGAATCATTGGTGGATGCGCGGAAGTCGTGGTACACAGAGTTAGGATCGGTATCGTTGGCAGAACTCAGAGTTACGTAGGGGCTGACCGTGCCGCTCACACCATTGCACAACGCAGAGACCTTGAAACCATTTTTAGAAAGCGCTAGAACCGTCATAAAACCTACTCACCTGAACGGGGAAGATCTTATCCGATGCAGTGCCCCCATACGTCTGCAGAATCGTCTTGATGGGCACAACGCTGACGACACGTTGATGCGTTTGCGCAACAGTAGTGAGATCAAACACCTCTCCCCGGATCGACGTGTACACATTGTTCGGCGAAGACGTATACGAATGCGAGGCCAGCTCTGAAGTGCTGAATACATGCTCCGTGGGACAGATAATCAGACCGAGGAAAACGATGACAAAAACTGCACACGCGCAGAAAAACCAGATGATAAAGTTGATCGCCAGCTTTTCCCTCCACGCCTGTCGAACATCCTCGCGCTTCATGCGACCGACCCATCTGAGGAGTAGAGAGGGCATCCACCATGTAAGAGCCCAGCAGAGCCCGACCCATCGACGACGTGCGGAAGACTCTCTGAGCACCTCCGTTGTCTCGCCATCCCCGATCTCACCTGGGAGTGCCTCCTTCACCATGAGACCCTCCTTATCAGCGTTGTGGAACATGTTGCGAGAAGGGGCATACGATTCCGTGCCGTAGTTACTATTCGAGTCGTCACGGTTGCTTGTGAGGCGGCTGCGGTTGTCGAAGTCATCACTGCGGAAAGACTTCGCCTCTTCGTACTCGTCCTCATACAGATCAGCGCGCTGGAAGGGAGATGCATTGGCTACAAGAGGGAGACCGGCGTCTGCAAAAGCGTTGGCGAACGGCGACTCGTCGTGGGCACCAGGCGAAGGGTATGGGGCATATGGGTCGCCGAAGCCACGGGCGTCAAGCCCAGCCTCTGCCTCAGCATCCCGAAGACGGTTGCGCTTCTGCTCCTCCACGTCCGATGCACGAATACGGTCCTCGAGCGAATGGAAAGCAACTTGTGACAAAAACACCTGCAAACGTCCACTCAGTCAATTTTCTCCTCCACACTGTTGGTGCACACTTGCCTTGTGTTGCCCAAGAACAACATCCCGCTCATTCAATGACAACGCTGTCCTCGTCTGCTCAACACGCTCCCTTGGCGATCCCTCCGAAACGCCCAATGCCGACATCGGATCCCTATACCTCTGACAAAACTCCTCCGGTGTCATCCCCACCTCAAACACATTCACATTCCTCTTTGCGATTTCCGTCAAACCCATACTGCGCACCTGTCCCTTGACAGAACGCCCCTCGAGCTGGTTGGGCAGCTGCGAGTCATTCGGGTTGATACAGAACACATACCAGCTCTGTGTCTCCCCAAGCGTCTCGAAGAGCGTATCTAGAGCAGAACGGAACTCGCCTGCGACGCAGGGCGCACCAGTGCTACCGGCGGCAGTGATATCGTCGTCGTCCTTGTCTTGGTCTTCGGTGCCGTTCTCACGAAGCGTGGGCATGCGTCTCACTGTGCCCTTGCGGCGAGTGGACGGGGCACGCATAGGCTTGACGGGCTGCTGAGCAGCGACGATGGTATCTTCATCCTTGGGGTGCGCTTGCGTGGCGATAGCCTTGCCTGAGAAAAGGCCCTTGACGAATGGGTTCATTGAACCAGCCCCCTCTGCGCCATCAGAAATCCCTGCGGACCCGCGGAGAAGGGAGACAAAGTCAGGGTTGAGGGCATCGAGGTTACGCTCTAGGAACCCTTCAGCAGAGTATGTGACGGGGCCATTGAAGTGGTTGACTGTGAAAGTCGGGAAACCAGAGCGATCGATAGCACCGACTTTGAAGGAGGAGTGGTTGCCCCAGCGCTTGCCAAAGGCTTCCACCATCGAGTGATCGGTCTTCTTGTGCGAGCGGCGAGCTTGGTCATCCATGATGTGGATAAGACCACCTGGCTTGTTCTGCAGGAGCCGCACGCACTCGGCATTGTCGAAGTAGGGGAGCGTGGGTACGAAGCGTGCGATACCCTCATCCTGGTATTCGCCTACGTGGGCCTCGAAAACGCGCTTCTGGACAAAGTTTTGCAGGCGCTCATTGGCAAAGTTGACGCAGAACTGGTCAAGAGAGTTTGGGCGGCTAGTCATGTTCTGTGGCCCAGGGAGATCAAAGAGACCGATAAAGGTGGCAAAGTCCTCGCGGCACAGCCGTTGATTGATGTGTTCGTTTAACCATGCAAACAGGAGGGAGTACAGCGTTTTGGCAAGGTCGTCTCGATTATCAGATGCACCATCCGGGTCAAGGAAGACGGTGCAAAGCTCCTTCTTCACCAGCTTTGTCTTGTAGGACATAGCGCCCTCCAAAGCACTCGCTTGTACACCCAAGAACTCGGCAACAACGCCAAGAACATCGGTGTTGCGGACGACAGCAGCATCGACGTCACGACCGCGGTCGACGGTGAACTCAAGGTTCCCGAGATGCAGGATGGCTGCGAGAAGTTGGCACGTTTGAGCTACGTGTCGCTTGGACAACCCAATTGACTTGAGGGCGACCTTGAGCTGCTCAAAGCGGGTAGCATCATCATCCCTGACGCCGTTTTGGCGCGCAGGGACTGCCCCACGCTGTCCAAGATAACGATATTGAATTTTATCCAAGAGGTGGAGGTGTTGGCGCTCTTCCTGAGTTGCACCTGCCACGAGATAGTAGAAGATGTGGAAGTTACGTTCTCCAGATGGCACGGAAGATACGCGGTTGCGCTCGAGGTAGTAGTCGAGAGTCTTGACACCGCAGAGACGGCCACGGTCAGTGAACTGTAGCTCTGTGTATTTTCCGAAGCGGGAAGCATTCGGGTTGAAGAGAGTGCGGGCGTTACCGAAGGACTCGATGACGAACTCTGCAGCGGGCAGCTGAGTAGCAAGCTTAGAGCCCTTCTTTCCTGGATTGGAAACGGAGAGTTCGAGGAGGGTCTTGATGGCAAGTCTGCGGTTCTCTGACTTGCCGCTGCCAGTCTCACCACTAGAATGAAAGGTGAGGTGATTAATTTCGGATAAAATGACAAGAACTTTTAAAACTTGCCTGATGAGAAGGGACTGGTCCTGGGATGTTCGTCTCATGTGGTAATAGGCATCATTGGCGAGCTGAAAAATGTGAGGGGGGAGAGGATCCTTGTTCTCCGATGTGTCACGGTAGTGTGTTGCGTATTTTTGGAGAACAGAATCAGCGTTTGACGAGACATACTTGTGGGGGTTGACAGCTACGAGGGAATTTGTGCCGATGTTGGTGTAGATGGTTTCAGACATGAAACGCTCGCGAAGACATGAGACTATGAGATCGTCTGACATGGGAGACAAGTCAGAGAGGTCATTCGCAGCCTCGAGCCTCTGGTGGGCAGTCATGCCAGAGGACTGGCGATTCATTGTGGGCCGAACAACGAATTACCCTGCTGTAGAAAAGTAGGAGGAAAGGTAGGAAAGAAAGGAAAGAAATGCTCTGGCAGGGCAGAGATGACGGTGGTGGTGGCAGCAGGGAAAGAAACAAGCCGGGAACGACGACGGCCAAATAGCTGGGGCAAGAGAAACCTGTCCTATTTCCAGCCTATAGCCCTCGTTTTTCTCACGATCCTTTCTCAAGGCCATGTGTATAACGACTGACAACAGCCTTCATTTAAATAAACTGGCTACCAACCCACATCCAGACGACTCAAATCAGCTCCCAACATCCACCAGCCGATTGCACACTCGGCCTACGCTTCTCCCAAGCACTTACAAGAGCAGCACGTCTCAGGTTGCTCGCCAGCTCTGCGGCCAATGCACGAGCCCTAGTCACCTCACGAGCAACTTTCGGAGGAACCCCACCCTGCGGGGGTCCACGAGACTTGGTTCTACGACTCGTCTTCGATTCTCTCGGCTGAGTGTGCGCGAGTACAGTTCGGGTTCGTGACTGCTGAGCAGGAGCTTCCGTAGATATGTCAGACCCTGTCATCCTTCTCTCGGCTAGATATATTGCCACATGTTTTCCCATATCGCGTCTCGGGATCCGGTTGTAACTCTGCGTGGCTGGATTCCATACGTGTGAGAGGTACATCAAGTTTTCATCGTCGATATTGACGTCCTCGGAACCGTCGGGAGGTGTCCATCCAAGCAATGGGGGATCAAGATTGCGTTGTACTGGAAAGTGTGGCTCAACGACCCGCTCCTCGTCGTCATCAAAGTCGTCCAGGTAGGTCTTTGTATCGTTGTCAGCTGCTGGCCATGGTTGACTGATAGACTCTATAGGACAATCAACATCGGGAGGGAACCATTTCGGAGGGCTGTGATTGTGCTGTACTGGAGAGGTTGGAGAATATGGCTGAATAACCCGTGTTTCGTTGTTATCGAAGTCGTCGATGTAGGTCCTTATGTTGTTGTCGACGGCTGGCCGTGGCTGGCTGATACATTCCATAGGACAATCGATATAGGGAGGGAACCATCCAAGCACCGGAGGGCTACGATTACGCTGTACCGGAGAGGGTGGAGAGTATGGCTGAACGACACGCGCCCCGTCGAAGTCGAGGTCTTCGAGGTAGGTCCTTTTATCTTCGACGACTGCGGGCTGCGGCTGACTGATAGACGCTAGAGGGTAATCGATGCAATGCTTCATGCATTCGACAGATGACTTACGCGCATCATCATACCAGCTCGATACCTCCGCGCTAGTCCACTGCGCCGGCAAGAGTAACGGTGGAGTAGTGCCCTTCCTCTCCTGTACGGTTACTTTCTCCGGGGCTGACTCGAGCGGCGGGTCGTGACATAAGATAGACTCCAGAGACATCGGGTTCGGGCGACGCGGTGCCACAGGTTCGGCCATGGCGTTCTTCGTGTACAGTCTTGATGCTCGTGGGATTCGCTTAAGGAATTGCGGTAACCTAGGAACTTGAGATTGCTCGATGCTAAAAGAGTGGAAATGTTTAAGGAAGGATGTTATACCAAGTAGAAGATCAAAAGGCTAATGCAAACTTGAGGCTTCAGTACTTAAAGCACTGCCAGTGGCGAGAACCACATTGTCAGCCTCTGTGGACTGGAAAACGGGTGAAGAATATGTGTCGTCATACCGAGTTCGGTATTAACGGCCTTGTGGTCTAGAGGTACGATACTTGCTTTGGGTAATCACAACTGCAAGTGGCCTGGGTTCGATTCCCAGCAAGGCCCCGATCTTTTTCCCCACACGCACCCTGCAATGATCAATCACAATATTATGTAAATAATGATGATCTTTTTTGGCCTACAACCTCCATCCATACGTCAATCAATTGACGATGCATTACTACCAACTGATTCTGATGGTGAGATGTCATGATTTACTTCAATATTCAGCGCTCCACGAGCAGTACTGGAGTACCGTATGCAAAACCAAATCTCAGATAGCCAGACTGATAACTAACGTCTGCCAGATGGGTCGGTAGTTAATCGATTATAAGAGCCGAGTCACCATCACGGTGTCTTCTAATCTAATCCATCTCTTTCTTTCACTGTGATGCTGAGAGGGTGGTAACCAACCAACCAACCAACCAACCAAGTTGACAAACCAGAGCCTGCAACAACTGTCAAGATGGTCAACATCGACATCCAACTATGGACTTGCCTATGATCCATCATCAGTGGGTTGGATTTTACTACAGAGTACTACGTAGTGCTCTGTAGTAGTCTGTAGTGTGCCGTAGTAAATTACGTTTTCCTGATGATCGGGGCGGTTGTCATAGGTCCAAGTATCAACTTGATCTAAGATCTTGATGATCACGCATCAGACAGCTTGGTAGGCTGGGCAGCGTGCAGAGTGGGATTCATAGGGCGAGTTGTCCATACACTCAAGAGGCCGCCCGGCAGCACATAATGAGGTCGGTGATTACTGTCTTCTATTCGGGAATGGGGCGGCGCGCCCTTGGAGAGGCACCTTCGCTCTATCAAAGGTACCCTTTCAGGAGCCGCACAACACATCATATTATCTAACACCGCAGCATCAAGCAAGTATCCACTTCATTTTCCCCATCATACAAGGCCGTTTCGGCGTACTTGTATCATCCGAATCCCGATTCATGCCCAACACTCGTCAGCGACCCAAACCACACACGCTCAGTACCACCAGGTCATGCTGATGGAAGTCACATGTGTTTAAAATGGCCGGTAGGTATAGAGGACCATTCAGAGAAACGGAGAAACGAGGGGACACAGATCCTAGATAGTCATGTCCTAACCCCACAAGGACAATAATTGTTTTTTTTTTTTTCTTTACGCAAAAAAAAAAAAAGCAAGTATTAAGTCCTACTATCACATTCCGTTCACTGCAGACTACAGTAGATCCTAACACTTCCAGTGCAGATTGTTTGAGATAGGTCAGACAAAGAGAGGAACCAAATGTGTAACTTGCGATTACCGAATTACCGCTCAATGACTGACCCTGGACCTAATCTCAGAGTAGAACCTCAAAAATCTGTAGAAAGCAAATCATAGCAGCTTCTGCAGCTGCGAAGCTCGTTCTTTTGCTCTACTAATACACTGCAGCAACGTCTCTTGCGAGATAGCAGCGCCAGACTCACTGGTACTGATAAGTTGTTCGCGGTCATCTACGATAACCGTCAGGGTCACATCCATAAGGGGTTCCTCGAATGCAGTGGGATCTGAGAGAACATGCGATCTGGGCATAGAGACAGGTGAGTAAATCACACCGAGCACTGGGAAGAGAGGGAGACGCACGTTTCTAACACGCCAAAGGACATTGAAGCAAAATTTCGCTCTAATTGTAGCGGCAATCGATTTTTTCTCGAACACGTCGTGCGCCCCGTTTCTTCTTCGTACGTGGCTTTGGGTAATGTAGCTAGAATAATCAAAACATCACTCGTAGCACTGTAGTGTGTTGGAGTTAAACTCACTATTTCTGAGAGCAGCCAACATTGCTAAGAGAGTTGCGTCGAAGGCATTTCCATCATAATTTATGCATGTGGCGTCGACATAGAGCGTCCAGACAGCTTTTCCGGGATGAATACATAATGAAGATAATGAGAGGACACCGGAGCTATTGGCGATGCATGAGATACGATCCAGAATAGAGGAGATGACGACAAACGTGATAAGAGCCTCATTCAGTCTATCAGAGAGGACTTGGGCTTCTTCTGTCGGAGGGCCTGGTTTGAACTTTGGAGAGCATATCGCGGGCAAATCGAGATTGGGTACTGCATGCAATCAAATCAGCTCCCACAATTGTGTGAGGAAAGGTACGAGTTGAAGATTGACCTAAAAACCCTTGGTCAGGCAGATCAAGGTCGGGCTCTGCTATTTCTGCTTTGACGCCGCAAACAATCGTGGTGTCTCCCATACGTACGAGGGCAGAGCCATCAGCCGTAGATATAGATCCTGCAGTGCGTAATGGAGTAAGCACATTAAAAGCAAGGTGAAACGCATACCAACATTCACCGAGACGTTGCGCCATTCGTCGAATGTACGTCCATCCGGCCTAAATTTCTCCGCGATGAATCTTTCGAGATAAACGCGTGGGTGCAATCTCTGGAAAATTTGAGCGCGGAGTGTGTCGTCCGATGCCGACGTATTTGTGACAGACGAGGAAGACATGAGATGGAGAGATGTAGTCTCCCCAAAGGAAGACCAAATACTAGAAAGGAAGACACTCAAGAGGTGACTTTCGTGAAGTCATCAATTCGGCAAGGTAACAAATTGCAACTTGAATTCGGAGATCTGGTCTACAATAACACGGAATTCCTTGGTAAATTGTACAAATGATTGTGATAATACTACAAATGCGTAGTCGTCCGATATCATCGCCCAGTCATAAAATGCAGACAAGTTAGAAAAAAATAGTGGGAGCGTAGAAGGTATAGCTATATCATGGAGGTATCGCGTTAGGAAAGTAAAGAATGTGAATAAAAATGAAAATAATTAATGGTTGCCAGCGAGCCTTTACTCGCTAACCCACTCTCCCCCATTCGCAAGCCGTGCAAAGAGGCCCTTGCGCTCCATGAGGCTCTCGTACGTGCCTTGTTCCCGCACCTGGCCGTCCTCAACGACAAGGATACGGTCACACATCTTCATCACGGGCACCTTGTGCGTCACCATGATGGTCGTCCTCCCAACCTTAGCACCGCGGATCGTCTCCAATACCGCCGTCTGGTTGGCAGGGTCGAGCGCAGACGTGCACTCGTCTAAAATCAGAATCTTCGCAGGCCGTGCAAGTGCGCGCGCGATCTGCAATCGTTGTGCTTGTCCACCCGAGATAAGAGATGCGTTCTCGCCAATGAGGGTATCGTAGCCTTGCGGTAGCGACATCACGAAATCGTGGACATTGGCAGCACGAGCGGCCTGCTCGACGTCAGCGTCGCTCATTCCACCGTCCTCTCCGACTCGACCGTATGCGATGTTTTCTCGGATACTGGCGTCGAAGAGGTTGGGGCTTTGGCTGACTACAGCGACGTGATCACGGAGGTGTTTGATGTCCGTTGCACGCAGCTCGTTGAGGCCGACCGAGATCGTACCCGAATTGGGCTCATACAAGCGTTGGAGTAGTGATGCTACGGTTGACTTGCCACATCCAGAGGCGCCTACAATCGCCACGCACTCTCCATCCATAATGCGCATCGACATCTTGTTCAGAACGGATACATCAGGGTTTGTGGGGTAAGAGAATGATATATCGTTGAAGACAATATCGCCTTCGATGCTCGGACGGAGGATGCCCTGATACTCGGAACTACCCATGGTGTCCAGGTTGACGAGCTGGTTTAGATCGTGCGTAGCGAGAACGGACTTCGCAATTTTCTGAGTGAAGGCCATGAGTTGGGAGCCGATGGAGACAGTGAAAACGACGAGATTGAGGACTTGGCACATCTGAAGGTAAGTGTAGGTACCCTTGGCTATGAGTACAGCGCCAACGTAGAAAAGAAGCGCCTCGGCCAAGTAGATGAGAGCACTGGCGACACCGTAAGAGCACCCCTCGACAAAAGCACCGCGGACACCAGTGGAAAGGCAGTGCGAAGCGGCTTTGTCGAACTGAGCTTGCAGCACGGGCTCAAGAGACATAGCACGAATGCCACGGACGTTGAGAATGGACTAGAAAAAAAAGTCAGAACTAGATACATTAGGAAGCAATGCTAGCTTACTTCATAGTACACCCTGGCAACTTCCTCGCGAGCCCTTTTGTTGCGCACCTCGCATTTCGCCACAAGGTTCGTCTGAAGACCCATGACCCCAACGAAGACAGGTCCAATGGCCAGCCCGACGAATGTCAATTGCCACCCCCAAGCCATGGCCCAGATGAGACCAATGGTCATCATCGCGCCCACAGCAACAATCTGGCCTAACACGACAGCGATCAGCGTACGTGCGTCATCACCATCTTTCACAATGACTTGAGTGAGTCTCGATGCGTTATTCTCGGGGCGATCGAACCAGCTCTTATCCTGGCTGAGAACACGCGAAAAAGCCATGTCGCGGAGGCGAGTGCACCAGCGCATGGCGGAGGTTTCCATAACGAAAAATTTAGAACCAAGAAGGAGCCCATCGAGAGCTGCAATTCCGAGGACAAGACCACCATAAGAGTTGATCCTGCTGGCGTCTGATCCACCAGCCGAGACTAGAACGATAAGCCTAGATAGGAGAAATGAAAATACGGGCACCATCGCTCCGCTCAGTAGGCAGATGCCGAGCCCGACAAGAACGATAGGCTTTGCAGGGATGGTGGGGTACACAACGCGGAGGAGTGCGAAGAGGCCGGGGGCTGGGGAAACATTGGATTGCTCTTGCTCTTCATCAGGTTGCGATTGTCCAGATGTTGACCCGACGCTCTGCAGTACATGGTGATGCTTGCGCTCTCTGCGTCCTCTCTTACTCGCAGCCTCCTCAGCAGTACGCCTCAATGCCTCTTTCTCAGTCTCGAACTCTTCATCAACTTCGACCATGGGCTCCGGCTCTCGCAAAGAGAAGCCCGGGGGTGAAAATATTGGAGTGAGGGGGGTGAACTGCAAGCTGTGACGACGGCCATCATATGTGCGGGGTGGAACTGGAACCTCAGGAATGATTATTGACATGCTGCTCGGTCTGCGTTTTCTGTCCGCTGCACCACCCTCGAATGCCGCCATTTGCTCTTTGGGGAACGCACTGGGGGCCACGAATCGGCTCACTCGCCAGTCGTTGTCTTTCTCTGCTGTCATAGGGTGGGGAGGTGGAGCGGCGCCAGTCTTCGTAAGCTCTGCAACGACGTCAAACATCCAGTTTCCAAGTGTCGCAGTAACGGGGCGCATGCCACCTAGTGTGGGCGCCATGCTCATGTGTCGTTCGTGAACCGGAGGTTCATATTCCTCATCATCCTCTGCCGCGAGGATCTCTGCGACGGCATCGTACTCAGGAAGGTCTTCTTCAACGGACAACCCGCCCGTACGGAGCATCCGGGTGAATTCGTCACCCGCTTGTTCGAGGTCTGATCGGAAGCCTTGCTCAACGACAGTGCCATCCCGCATGACATAGACAAAGTCCTGCTCTTCGATTGCGGCAACGTCGTGCGTGATGATGATAGTCGTACGGTTGCGTCGCCACATCCGAATGGCGGCCATTATGAGTGAGCGAGTTGGGGGGTCCAATGCAGATGTGGCTTCATCTGGAACGAAAAATTAAGACCCCAAATATCCGGAAAGGGATGTTAAACTTACCCAAAATCAACACGTCAGGGTCACGTATCCGCGCCCGCGCAAGAGCCAGCCTCTGACGCTGACCACCGCTCAACTGAATGCCTTCCGCACCAGTCCCACTCAGAAGCGTGTCGTAACCCTGGTCAAGACCCAGTACCCAAGACTCAAGCATTGCCACTCTACACGCCTCTTCCACTGCGCCCCTGCTCACGTCCTGCGAGCGTTTGCCTCGACCTACTGTTCCAAGAGCCACGTTCTCGTGCAGGCTTCCGGGAAAGACGGGCGCGGACGCTGCACCTTGCGCAACGCCTGCGATATGGCGCGACATGTACGCGGAGTCGATGTATCGCACATCTTGTTCGTCCAGTAGCACACAGCCAGACGTCGGAGTGTAAGCGCCCATCAAGATTGCACCAAGAGTGGACTTTCCAGAACCACTTGATCCAACAATGAATGTCGTCTCATGTGCGGGAAGGTACATGGATACGTCGCGAAGAACTTGGACATCCGGTCGTGCGGGATATGCGAAGCTCACGTCGGTCAGGCTAAGCTCACCGCTGAACGATTGGGGCTGGAGTTTTCGGAGTTCTTGTGGACGTCGTTTCATAGATGTCTGCTGTGCTCCTGAAATTACCCCTGCGAGCTCTGCAGCGGCGATTTTGCCCTTAACAAAGACGATAAGGAGTGGTACGGCCATTTGAAGGTTGCTCGTCGCGATCAGGCATGCCCAGAAAACACTCATGACTTGACCGGGCGAATTCTTTCCTTCCCGTACAAGATGAGCGCCAAACCAGAAACCTTGCACGAACATGGCCATTGTGACGAATTGACTCAAGCCAGATGTAAGGCCCCAGATGCCAGCAAGTCCATTCGCCGCTCCACTTACGCGTTCAAGGACTCTGGAAAGCACCCGAGTCTCGTGGATGGCTGCGTTGAACGCTTTCACGGTCGCGACTGCGGAAACGGCGCGCTCTACAACGGTAGCGGCACTGGCGGTAAATGCGCGCTCACGGGCGAGGAGTGGCCCAGCGAGCACTTGTGAGAATGCCTGGATGATAATTAATGCGGGGGCGGCTGAGAGGATGACGAGAGTAAGGAGGGGGGACCACACGAATGCGAGTACAAGGCTCGTTATTGTTGTTGTTAAGTATTGTAATAGCTGGCCTGCCGCCAGCGACGAGGCTGCGCGTACTTCATCAGTTTCTCTGTTGGGTTTTAAAAAGATCAGATTATAGGACCTGGACCGACAAGTCTTGCTCACCTGGCAAACTTGGCCATGAGACCACCAGCGCCGATGGGTCCATCTTCTGATGTGTCCTGCACGTGTCCCGCAGATGCAGACCCATCGACTCCCATGCGAAAATCGAACCATGACATCTCCTTGCTCACAACAGATTGGTACACACGCCGTCTGAGCTCCACGACGTTGTGCTCCCCAGTGGAAATCCACAGACTGCTTGTGATGCTGCTCATGACTAACGCACTGACACTCAAGGCTACGAGTTCGATTGCTGCAATGCCCACGCCATGTAGCAGCGCGTCCTTGGCGGACTGAGGTGGGTTGGGTGTCAATGGGAAAGCGGCAAAGGCATTGAATGACTGCCCGACGGCATAAGTCATAAAGGGGGCAATGCCACCCGTTGCAACAGAAGACAGGACTGCTGGTACCAGAAGGACGAGCTTCCGTCGTGGCGTGAGGAATGAGAACAACAGCTTCATGGATGGTACAGGTGCTGCATGAGGACCGGGAATGTTTTGGGTAGAGGCGGTGGGAGAGGGGATGTCAGAGTTGGAGATATTGGCGTCATTTTTGATGTCAAGTGTTGACAAAGAACATTGTGCAGATGAATGAATCGATGACCGAATTGATGGGTCAGACATAGATGTTGGGTCGTGGTTCTTCATCGTTGTCGTGCACGATGAGCTCGCCTCTGTAGGTGGCCTGTATGGTAGGAGGGAGAGAAAAGTCGAATGTCAGTGTGCCGTTCGCGCATTTTTGTTCGTTCGATTGTGGTATGCATTCCGAAATTCCTATTGTCCTGCACGTGGGAACATAAGGAAACAATGGATGTTCAAACAATAAAGGGCCTTATGTAATCAGGTACAAAGGCTTTGCACAACAATAGACAACAATGATCCTTCCATAATATCTAAAAAAAGAAAGTTAACCCGCAGTGTGACTGCTACGACGAGCTCGGAGTTGATTATGATCACAACAGCCTGATATTGACTTCCATGGAGCGCAATGGCTTCTTTGCACGGCTTCCAAATGGAGGGTGGATTACACAGCAAAGGTCGCTGGCGACAGTTAATGTTTTCGTTTTCATTTTCAAACCGGGAATTTGCACGGTTCACCAACTACATTACTAAATTGATATCAGACTCATCTCCCTGATTCTCCCAGGCTTCATGTCCTCGTCCATCACAAATCCGTCCGCAGAGGACGACACTCCACACTCAGAACATTACGGAGAAATTTCGGCCACACCGACGTACGTTCGATGAGTGGCGCAACGTGACCTGCCTGGGGTTTGTAGGTTATTCTTCAACTTGTCCTTTCCTCATATAATGATGGGATTTGATCTGATTTGCATTATTACCCACCTCGACTTGCCTACGAACCGCTCTCCAAAGTCTAAACCGGGCCCTCTGACAGAAGAGGCCCTAGTCTCCTGTGATAGATTGAAGCTCTTGTTACGTTCGTCGTCATCTCTTCTATTCTAGTTTGGTCCTGTCACCAATAGCTCTGGTATCCTTACATCTATCTTCGTTATGTATTCACCCCGGAAAAGTTGTTTGGACGATTTATATCGATACCACATGCAAATTATGACGAGATCACCATCGAGGTCAGTCACATTGGCACTACTCCGAAATAGTGGATTCAAAATGTTACAGTACTAAGAGTAATATCTTGATCATTCCAGGTGTCCTAGCTAAAGTCACGTACGATTAAGAGATGAGCCTCGCGCACGACGTGCTCGAGTAAAATTTGGTCAATTTCCAGAAAACGTGCGTTCTCCTCTCCCCTTTCCTGCGCTCTTTTTGATTTACTCACTCATCTCCATGCCCAGATCGCGTGTTGTCTCAGGTTGTGGAGCCTCTTGTGGACGTGGCGCTAATGGTGATCGACACTCTTTTTGTTCTGCCGCGGGCAGCTTATCAGCACCAGCGAGTCGCAAGAGACGTTGTTGCAGTGTATTAGTAGAGCAAAGGACGAGTTTTACAATTGCATGATTTCCTTTTTGAAGTTCCGGTCTGACATCAGGGTTATTGCGGTAATCTGTTGATCCAGTGTGCGTTGTACACATGCTGCATTTCCTTGTCTTGTCTTTGTCTAGCCGCTATCGGGCAAACTGACATACCTCGTGTTGAGTCTGCTTCACGTCTGGCGCAGCTGCTGGGCTGGGGCACCATTATAAGGTTTTTAACAAATAACTCCTTCAATTTATACCTCATCTTTCAACCACATCGGCCTTGACCCATTACCCAAGTCCACACCTGAAGTCAACATGGAACCCACCACTGCATCCACCACCAGCTAGCCCCGGGCTGCCATGCAAATGGGTACGCACTTTTGCGACTGGCAGGAAATAAATTCATGGTGACTGCGCATCGCATTGAATAGGTGCCCCTGCCGACAAAACTCAGGCTAAGCACCTCCGTGGGGGCGGCGGGGTGCACTTTATCTGACTGTTCCCTTTCATTTCGGGATATACACACTATAGATGATTGAGCATGAAATCCGCCATTTCCTTTGTTGTTCAACATTGATAAAATATTGTGTTTTAGCTCCTATTTCCCCTCTACGATTTTATTAGTATTCTTCTTTCCGCTCTCCGAGGGGCCAGGTGCGTATTAACTGTTGTGTGTATGTATCAATCGTGTTTACTCGACCGCATTGGTGGTAAGCTCGTGACCACTGTAAAGTTTCGCGGCTTTGAGGTGCTACATAGAATTGACATGACGGGTGAATGTCTAAGGTCTCCTAAGGAGATAAGTCCAGATAACATGTAAATATTTTTGTGCTCGGATAAAAATGTTAGTAAATCGATAATTATATCTGTGTTACTATCCAACGCGATGTCTTCGAGTGTGAGTGAACAACACACGCATATTCCGGTCATGCTACGCTCGGCGCTCAAGCAGGCGTCGTGTCCTGGCTCTCCTTCCCTTGCTCCGTCACCATCAATGCCTTCATCCCCAGTAATGTCTCCTCTCCCTTCCTCGTCACTCGCTGTCCCATTCTCCACGACTCGACTGCCACCCCCTGCCTCCTCTGCGTCAATCTCGCGGTCCCCGTCAGTGAACATGCATCAGAGTGCATCTCCATCCGTAGCCGGGCAAGGCTACACTCCCAAAGTATCTTTCGACACCTTCGAGAACCCTGCTGCGTCCATGTTCTCATTTACCCTCCACGTTCAATCAGATGGATATGCCAGACACAGAGCCACAAGGGTGTTCCTTTGTGCAGCCAGTCCTGACGAAAGCGGCAGCCAAGCCCTGGACTGGGCACTGGATAGCTTGGTGCAGGATGGAGACGAGTTGATTGTGTACAGAGGTGTTGATCCAGAGGATTTGGGTGAGTGACCAGTATCTACCATACAGGGCTTCCATAAATACTATCATATTTCAGAGAAGGATCATGAAGTCGTTCGAGAAGAAGCCCGCGAACTTATGCGTCAGATTCAAGAAAAGTGTATTGAGTACGATCCAGACCGGAAGGTACGTTGTCGCCATATCCTTTATAGTATGATTATATATTCTCATTGTGTGCATCATAGCTTTCTATTATTGTCGAGCTCATTGCTGGCAAGATCACTACGACACTTGAACGCCTAATTGCACTGTACCGACCAGACTCAGTCGTCGTGGGTTCGAGGGGTCAGCGCAGCATGATGCAAGCTTGGGGTGCGGCCTTCGGCGCGCCTGGCGTAGGCAGTGTATCGAAGTATTGTCTCTCGCACTCACCTGTACCCATTATCGTTGTTCGCCCTGAGAAAAAGGTCAGGAAAGTACTTGCCAAGAGACGAGCTGATCCAAAGAGAGGCACTCATTTTGACGAGTAAGCAGAAGCTTGATGACATATGTCCGCTGATGCCATATTAATCACTTGACATCGCAGACTGACAAGGGCTAAGACACAGAACATCCAAAGCGTTCCGATGTCCCCGTCAGTTACGCGGACGTGATAGATTTCTCAGGTATACCCTTTCAAGTTTTTTTTCTGCGCCTGCCCGATGTACGCATCAATGACTCTGTACATTTACTCAGCTTGTATTTGTATCACCTTTTACTCGCTTACATCCCTGACTCCAGGGAATCCTGTACGAGGCGCTTGTCAACGCGAAGCATTGAAGTACAAGAATGATGATACATCCCTCACGGTCGGTATTATCAAGATATTGTATGTACGTACACATATTTTTCTTTACATACGCAATCACTCCTCGCTACATGCTTCATACACATTCACCTTTGATTCTCTATCTCGATCTGTGCATTCTTATTCTTCTCGGATATACTACGTGGTCTTTCGATCCAACACTCGATCCTGCCCGATTCCTGGTTCTCTTCAGCTTATGAGAAACTAGATATATGGGCGTGTACGAACTGGTGGTGACCAATCTAGTATTTCACGAGTTTCCAGAACTACAGCAAGTGTTTACGTAGCGAGTGCTTCTTATCTGGCGTGAACGCCGCGTGATACGACATGCTCCCTTCTCCTCTTACCCACCTCTCTGCCATAGCTAGTCATAATAATGGCAGCAACCGCAGGAGAGGACGTAGCCACCTACTCGAGTCTTCAGGTTGCAGGGCAGCCCCTGTCCCCTTCAGATGATCCTTATCAACGACACCATTTACGAAATTCACGACAGTCACGCCCTGTGCGGAAGGGTACAGCGAGGCCTACTTCGGGGACTGATACAACAACGAAAGAATCTCCGAGTGCTGCTGAAGTAGATGGGCTTCATCTTCATCCGGGTTCTATTTCAAGCTTGAACCTGTCCTTGCACTCGGTAGATGGCTCGGTGAATAACAGGACGTCCCTCGGGGACCAATTGCGGGTGTCTGGGTCAAACCTTTCCGACCACGAACTCTCCAGACCACAGTCACGACAGCAGGGACACAGGGGGGATGATAGTCATTCAGTTACTACGACGCGCACATCAGCCATGAGGCATTTGGCACCCGACACGCCTTATTTCGGATTTGCGTCCGATAGTCGTGCTTCGGTGAACACTAGTCGTTCCCTTGTACGATCGATCGCTGGGTCAGAAAGTCGACAAGCTGCATATCGAACACACGAGGGACCTGTCAATTTTCGTCCTGTCAGTATCCGTGGTTCCGTTGCGGGCTCACATTGTGGATCCCCGGTCATTGCCTCCACTCCGTTGGATTTGCCTCAGGCACTACCAGGATCAGATCCCGTAATCGACCCTCATGTTCACTACACTGCTCCGCCCAGCAGTGGTGGGCAACCGGGTTCAGAGGTCATACTCCATGACGGCCTGCCGATATCTGCTATGGTTGCAAACGATGTCAGGCGGTACGAAAGACATGAACCCCGGTGAGCGAGCATGAGGTTAAACTCCGGCCTGTGTACAAGAGCTGACTTTCACGAAGAGTTCCTGATGTTTCCATGAATACCGTTCCTGCCATGACAATCAAATTTCCTCCGCATGAGTAAGTCATGCTTTTACCGCTTTCTGCAGCACCTCAACTCTTTAAAGCATGATTGTTCCCGAAGGATGGGTTACGCTCGTGCACCCTGAAGGTGCTCGTTACTTCGTGAACAAAGCACATGTGCGTCAATTACATGAGTTTTGTGGGAACTGATGGTCTGAGTTGGAGTCACTTGCGCAGAGAACATTCACAGAAATGAATATTTGTGACAAAGCAATACACGGGGACATCGAATACTACATGCACACCTTTCTGGATGAACTCCAGCGGGTCATCGAGGATCAGAATATTGAGCTCGATATGCAGCAGATTGACCTTGTGATCGAGCCAAAGGTCTTTGACGGCGACTCTGTCGTTGGTTGCTATTATTTCGCCAATCACCGTGATAGGTGTCTCTTTTGGTTGGATGACGTCAATGTCTCCAAAATTCTCACCGACTGCGAGGGTGTTGAGAGTCTTTCACATATCCGTGGGTGGTTAATAGGTTTCCAGTTGGTCTCTATTTGACGACCCTACCCGATTTTTCATAATCAGAGATGGCCGTTCAAGGACAATACTGGTGTGTTCTAGTCAAGGTCCGTACGAATTCGTTTTACTACGCTGTATTTATAACAAAGATCTAGGTTCATGCGCAAGTCAGCTAACATACAACATAGGAGACATTGGGATTACTTTCCTAGCCTCTGCTCAGTTACAGAAAGCCTTGTCGATGAGGTGAAGGGTATGTTGATACATGCGACATGTGGTCAGTACTCTCTTAGGCTGATAAGCACTATCTACCTTGAACTAATGTATTCGGTCGCATTTGTCAGATCAATTAACATCGGTGCAATCTTCTGCGGCATTCGACAAGGTTTTACTCAAGGACCACCTTGATGTAGTAGACAAAATCAAGGGTACTGTTGTTGACTCCTTGCGGTTGTCATGTACTAAATCTCCTTTCTCAAAGTCTATCCCGCTACAGAGCAGAGTATGCAACGGTGTCACGCCGCCATTGTCATCGGTGAGCTTGAAATTGGGCTCAACCACTCTGATGTTTACTTTTCTAAGGCCGGATTATGTTTACATTCTGTGAGTGCTCCTTCATTCGTCTATCTAGTGATAACTTATGGTGGTGTTCTAGGTCACAATCATTTCATCAATTTTCATGGAGAGAACTGCGTGAGGCTGAGCTGTGATCAGTCAGCCCATGGTTGGAAACACGCACCATCACCTTTGATGCTCGCTGTCGCACCCTTGCTGTTCTTCGACCCCGTGACTCAAGTACAAGAATTGCACAAGGTTTTTGTTGACCAGATTGCTTGCAAGGCACGGTGGGATGCATTCTCTTCAAAACTGAAAGAGCAGCTTCAGGACTCCAATCTCTTGGTAAGTTCACACTTCCATTGTCATGTACTTGCGCTGGATCAACGTTAAGCCAGGCCACCGTGTTGCTCAATGCCAACGTTGGATTCCTAGCTATCAACACAGTTGACCGGAGCGGTAGATCCTTCACCCAGGTGGCAAGCTATATGTCATTGGTGACGAGCTTGGGGAGTATAGTCCTTGGTTTGGCCTTTGTCTCGCGCGACCGAACGGCTGCACATCATACAGCAAGGGAAACAGTCAGTGATTCCTGTTGTATCACAGCTATGTTTTCTAAAACGGTTGGTTAGGCACAATATCTATTGAAATTTAATGAGAAAACACACGGACTGGAAAAGCTGGCTATAATTTACAGCCTGCCCAAAGCGCTGCTGATGTGGGGGTGAGTTTGTACTCCATTGATATAATAGGCGGAGGTCATGACCTAAATATGTTAGTATGGTCTTCTTCTTTACAGCGTTCTCAGTCCATTGGTTGATTCCCGGAGATCCCGCTTCTATAACCATTGTTGGTGTTGGGATACTGGTCGTGTTCGTAATGGTTTCGTATGGCATCGTTCGCACCTGGGATGGCGACCTCAGGTGGTGGAGGCCAAAATTGAACTTCCCCCATGG
>MU836979.1:49686-64772 GCA_029603245.1 Rhizopogon salebrosus TDB-379 | reverse complement strand
AGGACGTGTATTCAGGGTCGCCGCCGCTGCGGATGGAGGTTGTGAGGGTGAAGGGACGAAAATCTCTTAAGCCAATGAATGGTATCCCACCGAAAAGTTTGTCGTAGATGTTCATAATGCGACGGCAGTTTGTCGACGCATTCCCATGCAGCTTTGTTGGCCATTGGCATTTCGTCCCAGATGATGGCGGTTGCGTTACGGATAAGTTCGCCTGGTGCTGAGAAGGGATGGATGGAGGAATGAAGGTCAGTAGATTCTTTGGTGACAGGAATACCCAACATGTAGTGAGCGGTACGGCCACGGGGATATGCTGTTGCACAAAGAGCACTACTGCCGATGATAAGGTGAGGTCTTTCTGATGACCTGTCCTACATGGACAATTAAGACGATCATGATAGATGGGAAGCAAAAAGAAGCAGATGCACATCAACACAGCACATGTCAACATTAGTTTCATCGTCGTCAGTAACAGTGAGAAGACGTGCGATCACAAAGTAGATGCCGTCGTAGTGACTTGGACATCCCCAGCAATGTCTCCGTCTCGAAGGGTAGCGGCACATAGCTGTCCATCCTTCAATATCTTTTCTTGTCCAATACACACTGGATACGGCGTCGCATTCTGAATATCCATAATACCGGGAAAAGTGCACATGGAAGTCATGATAGCACAATCAGAAGAGGGCATAGAGCTCGAGACAGGAGATACAGCAATTGTGAATGATATGCTAGAGCTGCTAGAGTGCAGAGTGCGGTGGAGCCGATCACGGACAAAAATCACATAGCGGAGCGAGGTGGAGCAGAATCTTTCTGCACACAGTACTGAGAGTATAGAGAGGCTCCGGCCATATCATGAGGCGCATTTCGCAGCCGAATTCGAAATCGTATCTCATCCCTTTTGATTCCGCGGGAACAGAGCATGGGCTCTTATATCATAGAGATACAAGTGAGAATTGTTTGCAAAGTGATGAGTAACAGTAAGAAAATGGATAATCAGTGGTCTAAACCCTAGGTGGCCTGAGAGCACCTGAAATTCTGTGGCATCACGCTGAAGTAGCCTTGGTGGTAGTAGTAGTAGTACTGCATGGTGATCCATCCGAGTCCGACCACTAAGGCGCCCGGTGGAATCCCAATTGTCTTTGGAATTCCATCAGTCTCGCCAACCACCTAGCGAAGATCCGACAAGTCTGTTAACGATGCGTCCCCGTTTCAATGCGAGTATCATTCCATTCCATTCTGTTTAGCCTTCCTCATCTCGAGGTTAGATCACGCTTTGAACACATAGACGACGTCTAAATCAGCGTTATCGTTTGCGCATGCGCATTTTCTTTGTTCACCCTGAGAGAACGGTCGGGATTCCGGAAGCTACTTGCCAAAAAAAATGAGTTCAGAGAGAGGAGGGCGGAAGAGTAAGCAGCTTCTCAGATTGTCGACTGTGAGAACGGAAGGCTAGAGAGCAAAGAACAATAAAAAGAAGTTTATCGAGGATCCTACTAGTAGTGCAAGACGGCGAACCTATTTTGGGTTCGTCACCAGCCACAGCGGTGAATTGAACATGCGAACCTACCATTATGTAATGTCACACGCTGACCCCCAGGAACCTAAGGTCGAATACATACAGTACATTTGGAATGCAAAATTACCCATAATAATCTATTCGATTTCTAGCCTAGTAGTAATGACCCCAGATGCGTATGTCCAATTCATGAACATTAATCTCGAATCACAGTGACTTGAGGGACTCGTGCAATCACGTCCTTGGAAGATTCTTTCACACGGTTCAAGACGCTGGTGTTCTCGTTATCGTTGATTCGTTAGTGCAGTTGCACATCTAATGATAGCTGATAGAGCTACATCCATTTGGGTCTATGCACAGGATCTAGCCCATGGAGCACAAGAATCATAGAGCCAGGTATCCGTACTAAGTACCTGTAACGCCTCCGTCCTTTTATGCCATTAATGTGGCCATGATCGCAGTCGGGGTTAAAGTTCCTGATCCAATCTAAATCCCTAGTGGCCTCTATCAGGAAGTCAACTCCCTCCTTCCTGTCGTCTTTCACGATGTCCTTTGCTGACGTTGTCGCTCCCGCTAGCCCCATCGGCCCTGAAGACAAGCAGCACGATGAGGGGTGCCTGGAGCGTGCAGGTTCCGATGCGAACAATGTACCGCAGTTGACGGCAGAGCAGGAGAAGAAACTGTGGAGGAAGGTTGACCTTCGGTTGATGCCTATCCTCAGTTTGATGTACCTGGTGGCTTTCCTTGATAGAGGTGCGTAGTGGTCATAGTGAGATCATATTAAATGCGTTCCTTACTTTCGAACAGCCAACATCGGTAATGCCAAGTTGGATGGGCTTATTACCCAGCTGAATCTCACGGGAAACAGATATAACATTGCGCTGGTACGTCAGATATAACTTGCTCATGGATTGGCTAAAATTCTTATGACTGGACGCAGACGATGTTCTTCATAGTTGAGCATTTGTTGTCCTAATGGGCGCCAATTTGTTCTGAAACAAATCGTAAGCCATACTGCGTGTGCGAACCCGCTTCCAAGTTCGTTTGAGCTCCGTCCATCAATTGTCTGTACACTGAATTCACTCCATCATGATAGCCTCGCTCTCAAAGCATTCCGGCCCTCTAGGCGAGCATCCATGCTTCACTCGAGCGCTGCTTGTCTGACTCTTATTTTTTTAGATGGCTTCCAGGAATCAATGTACGTCTTGTGCAATGGCCGTTAGATTCAAAACTGATGAGCGATGTTAGTTGTTGTGGGGGATAGTTATGTACGTCATTCAACCATCATTACGTCTGAAGTCGTTGATTGAGTTTAATAACCGCCAGGACACTGATGAGTTTGGTAAAGACGTAAGATCAAGCAAATTATCGCCGTATTTTAACTTATTAATTCTTCCGTGTCAGCTATCCTCAGCTTGTAGGAGTACGAGCTTGCCTTGGCATCGCAGAGGCAGGTTTATTCCCTGGTGTGGTTTACTAGTGAGTGTTGAGAAATATCTGCAACATTTTCTAATGGATCTGCAGCCTTACTCTGTGGTATCCCAGATATATGCTACAATACCGAGGTAAGCCAATCTTCTGCCAGTGGTGTCCTGGTATGATGTTGTAAGTGTCTCGACAGTTGGCCTATTTTTTGGCGCTGCAACAATTGCAGGTCTGTTACCTTGTCAAGTTCCTAGGATTTTCATATTAAGATGACATTTAGGTGCTTTCTCTGGTTTGCTAGCCTTTGGGATTGGTTACATGGGTGGCACCGCGGGACTCGAAGGATGGTCTTGGATCTTCGTGAGCGTATTTTCGTAAAGACCCAACTTGTCCTCAGACTTGCACGCAGTTGCTTGAAGGCCTGGCAACAGTAGTTGTAGCTATCCTCGCTTTCTTTGGTGAGTGTACCGCATATCCGATCCACACAAGTCTGACTTGTATGATCGCTCAGTGTTGGTAGACTTTCCGGATACAGCTAAGTTCTTGACGCCGGAAGAGCGCGCCTTTCTTATCTGGAGGAAAAGTAAGTTGAAAAATAGATTTTGGGAGATCGGGTGTGATTTATGTATTTCTTCAGGGTACGACAATTCGTCAGTCGGCGAGGAAGAAAAGTTTGCTGTCAAATACATCTGGGCTGCATTTGCGGACTGGCAGGTAAGTTGCTGATTACCACAAGCTCCATCATGTTCCGTGCCTCAACCAAGTAATTAGGTCTGGTGTCACATCTTCATTTACTTCTCAGTCGTTACACCTTGTAAGTGGAACTCTTGTTCAGAGATGGCTGAAGCTGATTTTGCGTACTCAGTGTATGGCATTACCTTATTTCTTCCGTAAGTCAATTGTTAGTCCTCTAGAGACGGTATTGATGACTTTTCACCAGAACGATCATCAATAGGTCAGTCGTCACAAGTAAACGTGATCCATTGATTCAATTCCATTTAGTTTTGGATATTCCACGTCAATCAGCCAGTTGCTCACCGTACCGCCATATGCCACTGCAAGTCAGTTCTCTTACCCGTCTGCAAACTCAAGCCCTGACTTGTCGCATGTAGCCATGATATTGTTCGTTTTTGCGTACTACTCTGACAAGTTGAAGATGCGATCTCCGTTCATTCTTGCCGGCCTTGTGATGTGTCTCATTGGGTTTTCAATAAACATATCCACCGCGCCTAATGGTGTAAAGTACTTCGGCACTTTCTTCATTGTGATCGGTAGCTATGCAGCGTTTCCTGGGGTTGTTTCTTGGTATGCCACTGTCAGTCATATTATGACGAAAGCTAAGTAATAAAGGCTCGGGAACAATCTTTCTGGCCAGTACAAGAGAGGTGTCGGTATGGCCCTCCATATTGGTATTGGAAATTTCAGTGGCGCAATCGCAGCCAACATTTATAGGTCGGAAGACTCACCTCGGTTTCTTCTTGGACGTAAGTTCAACTCTGTCGACTTACTGCGCTTGCGTGGGTTAACCTTCTGTTTTGCAGACGGGGTGGAGCTTATGTTTGTCGGGATTGGATTCATATTCTTACCTATCGTGGTATTCCTTTATAAGAGGATCAATGCACAGCGCGACGCCACCGAGCGCCTCGCGTTGGAGAAAGGAGAGAAGGTACAATACTCGGACCAGGAATTACGGGAGTTGGGAGACCGTGCCCCTGACTTTAGATACGCATTGTAGGTAAATATGCCTGCACACTAGTCACTTTTATGCCGGTCCCAATGAAAATGATGCTGAATAACTGTAACTTCCGTCCGCTGTCCGGCCATTATCAGTGCACCATACGTCACAAGAGCACCTGCTAGCAACCCAATTCTATCACGCGAAGTTGACCTAGAAGGCGAACTGCGAGTGATAGAACCCGATAGTAATTGAGCAAACAACATGGTTTCATACACACCAATATGTACTAATGCTTGCTCCTTGAATTGCCCCAAAGCCTTCTCCTGGTGTGACTTAGCTTAGGGAGGTCGGAACAGTTGGAGAGCTGAATGGCGTGCGCCACCGGTGAAAGACACCAGATGAAAGTCGATACCTGAGACAGTAACCTTGAACGTTCAGTGTAGATGACACGAGTTAGCCAACTTCACGGATGCTTGTGAGTGGGAAGCAGCTTGTCCCGATCGATCATGTTGTAGCATGTGGTTGGAATGGAAGTTCCCGATGAATTTAGGAACCGCCTACAGCTGACTTTGTATCTTCTCTGACAACTATCAATGTCATACACTTATATATATCGCGATTAGCACGATACCACTGAAGTTGGAACTGCACGTCCAGCTCATTTGCATTGACGGAAAATTGTGCCTCAGTGGCCCATCGCAAACCCGGGCCCGTCTCACAATTCGCTCGTGACTAAAGTTGATGACGCGCCCCGCACTACCAATGTAGTAATCCGATATGGCTTCATCGCGCGAAACGGATGCGAAATCGGATCACCTCTCCTGCAGAGTTTTGCAACCACACTTGCTTGAGTCACTCCAGTTGCAAATGGACAAGTCATCCCACCGCAGCCTTGCTGGTTGCAGAATGCTGCTTGTAATGCATGTCCGATCGGCAGCCCGTCCAGGTGCGCGAAACAGTAAATCATCCCTCGTAAAAAAGTTCTTATTGCCTGTGTATCGATCGCCTTAAATACTAGCACGATTGCATCTGAAGTTAACTCATTGTCACCGTCTTCTTCATTATTCTTATTCCTCAACATAATGTCTCTACCTGAGAGCACTACCGTACTTATCGTCGGCGCGGGGCCTGCTGGTCTCACAGCTGCACTTTCTCTCGTCCACCACGGGTGTCGTGACTTCATTATTGTTGATGCCATAGCCCAAGGACAGAATACGTCGCGGGCTATCATCATACACGCTGCAACTATCGAGGTATGCTACCACCTGAACTTTCATAACATGGCTTTTGATGACCTTGTGATCTTAGGCTTTAGCAGGCATCAATGCAGTGGATGGCTTATTGTCTCGTGCCATCAAGGGAGAGGGCATCAGGATCACATCACGCAGTTCACCGATTATTGTGGCCAGGTTCGACTCTCTGAAGGAACATACGGTTCATCCTTGTGCACTCTTGTCCCCTCAAAATGTGACAGAGTTGTTGCTTGGGCAGAAGCTGCAGAGCCTTGGGGTTCAAGTGCAACGTCCACACAAGGTAGTTGGAATGAAACAGGACGAGAATGATCCTCGCATCACCGACGTCTCGTTTGAGGATGGCCAAGTCGTCAAGGCTAGATATATCATCGCTGCAGATGGCGCTCGCTCAGTTGTAAGAGTTTCAGGTTTGCGAGCTTTGTGGAATGTCTAACGACCATCTATAGGTCCGTAGCATCGCCGGCATAGGGTTTTCTGACCCAGATGGCGCAGATCTGTCTAAACATCCCAGGACTCAAATGGTTTCTGGAGATATTACGTTCGATCGGGAACCTGTGGGCGCACAAACTATCGTGGGCCACTTCAATGGCATAGTTTCTTCAGACGCTTTCTTCTTTCTCACGCCCTTCGGCACCCACTTTAATGCGGAATTGACGCGAGGCGAAAAGCTGGTCGCAAAACCCATCTTCCGCATAAGTTGTGCCATACCGGCGAAGAACGGAGAGCCGCCCCACGCCCCACCGAAGGAGTACATGCAGAACTTGATCGACACATACGGCCCAACGTGTATATCATCGAATCCGTCTGTTAATCCGACACCCGTTAAGATCGACCAATTGATCTGGTCAACGCGTTTCAGAACACATTCAGCCATCGCTGATCGCACCTTCGCGCGTCTTGGTGCCGCCATCCTTCTTGTCGGGGATGCAGCCCACATACATTCACCCGCTGGCGGGCAGGGCATGAATTTGGCCATCAGGGACGCGATTTTCCTTGGAGAGGCTGTCGCAAAGCACATCCAAGCATCTACAGGGAATCCCGATGTAGACGACACCATTTTACAGGAATTTGCGGGAGTGCGTCATGCGCGGGCGCTGGAAATCATCGGCTACACGAAGAAACTTCTGGGCCTTGCAGGCCTCCCGTATGATGTACGCACTTGGTGGATGCCGTTCAGCCAGGGGTCTCTGCGTGACCTGGTGCTAAGGATATTGGGCAGATTTGAGTTTGTGCAGTCGAGGATTGCGTGGGGCCTGAGTGGGCTTGGAAGACGGTAGTCGTGATTTCCACTTATCTGACTGCACTGTGTACACTATATCCGAGCTGATCAGGCGATCTACGTAGTCTTACACATTCCGCAGATACAGGGCCATCGACTATTGTTTCACTTTCGTCACTTTAGAGTATCTTAATAGATTTTCCTCCTTAATTAATTGCTCTTAGGCTGGGTTTTTAAATCTCACAAAACACACCCAAAATCTAATGATCTACAATGCAGTAGACGTGGTGCAACACACTCTTCAAATGCCAACCAATCACTGACCACTTTAAAGTCTAAGATCCAATGAGCAGGTTGTCAATGCCATATGACGTGAGGAACGAGACCTACCCAGTATGTTTTTGCACTGGAGAGGTAGACTCTCGATTGACATGGCTACCTCGATATCTTCATAACATTGCGGCACGGTAAATAGACGTTCAACATATGAGAAAATCAGACCGTTATGACTCCCAAACAACAGTTCTCGACAAGGCCCTCAGAAGACTGGTATGACCATGCTGAGCTTGTTGATAGTGTATGGAAAGCGATGAATCTATGTCGCTGGTGATAATAAGTCTTTCAGAAGTACGAAAATGAAACAATAAATTTACTGCGCATTCAGGTAGTTGAATCGCACAGTCAGAGAATCCGGAGAGTCAGGGTAGACTTTGTGTGCGGAGTCTCCGCACACAAAGACTCCTCACACAAAGTCTACCCTGACGAGCAGCTATCTAAGTTATATTAGATAGCTGTAGGGCCAAGTAAGCGCTATCATACCTCGCCTGCACCACATTACATTGCACATATGAACAAAGTCACCTTAGACAGATGGCATGTCTAAAACGTTGTTGGAAACGACCGGCTGACGGGGGCCATACGCCGTCGTCCGAACATTCATGTCAATCTGGAGATTCGGCAGGGACAGGAGTCCCATAGACTAGATTGTATTGTCCTACAGAGTACACTCTCGACAGCACAAAAATGGATTAAACATGAAAAAAAGATCATCAGCTGTAGTTCAATGTCTATCGTATCTTGTTACCATACCTGCGCAAAGACTCGTACCCGCTGATACCCCTTTGAGTACACGGGTCTGGACACCTGTAAGGGCCTTTTTGACGACTTTACGTTGAATTTGGGCTAGGTCTTCTATGTAACTCAAATAATGTAAGGCGGGGTCAGTGATGCTGTTTACTAATATTATTAACCGGAGCCAAAATATTTCCATATTATCTTTGAATCACACCCAACTTATCCTCGTCTCAAACCATGTCGACGTCTCGCTCGGCCAGTCCTGCTCCCAGCACCGACAAAGGGGAAGAGAAAGGAGTAGAGCAACGGTCGGAGGCGACACCTGAGTTCACTGGCGAGTCAACCTCCCCAGAGGCGTCTGCTGAACCTTCAGATAGAGACCAGGACTCCACTCCGGCTTCCGCTCACACTTCCCTTCCAACAGCGGGATCATGGCAAGCCATCTGGTCCCCTCAGCACAATACCTACTACTTCTACAACTCCGAAACCAAAGAAACGACATGGATCAATCCCCTTGAGCCAACCCCCTCCACCTCCACCTCTGAACCTGACCCCTCCTCGTCCCAACCCGGTCCGTCCTTAATAGACCCCCACTACGCGATGTTGCAAGCGAACGCGATGGCACAGGGTATTGATCCCTCCCTCGCGCATCTGGATCCGTCGCTTGCATCCTCGTCAGGTCTCCCCAGCAATTTCACATACACCGCCAAGTTCAATGCGCGGACGGGCACTTTTGCTAAAGCAGATAGTCGCGATCCTACTCATTTGTCAGAGTACGAGCGTGCTAAGCGCATGAGCGAGTTTTACTTTGATGTTGGTGCCTGGGAGAAGGATGTTGAGACTCGGAAGAGGGAGGAGGCGGAAGCGGAGGCGGAAGGAGAGGGAAGGAAGAGGAAACGGCCGACAAAGAAGGATTTGGTGAGATTAATTTTGTGTGATTGTGTTTCGTGTTGTGTTATTGATTTTTCATTCATAGGAGCGGTTCAAGGAACAGAAGAGATTAAAGAAGATCGCAAAGACTGCGTGGCTTCGAACATAGGCACCAGTACCCTAGTGTAGTATTACTGATAGAAGCACGAATCCAACAGCAGTCTGGCAAAAGTGTGCATTGAAGAAAGCTCAAGAGGTTGGATTGTCTGTAGTATGAGCGCTCAATATTCAATATTTAGTAGTAGTCTGAATCATGTTGGTTCTCGAGTTCTATGATGCCAGGTAATGGTCATGGGGTAAGTAACTGCCTCTCAAGTAAGTATATACTGCCACTTTGTAAGTGTCCGTTCTTATGCCTATTTTTCGACGATGCGCCGGTCCTATGTAGCGAATATGCCAATAATCTTGAAAGCTGGAACACTCCTCCCTTCCTCGCCAAGCAACACGCACTCGACATAGTGCGATCCTCTTGTAACATAGTGATCAATCACCGCAAGACTTAGACGACCCATCAATTACCCCGTGCATGAATGAAAGAATCAGGACACTCACGTAGGCACCCCATCACCAACGTCTCCTGCATTTTCGATGACCGTAGCGCCTGCAAAATTGTCGTCCACCCAACATTCAATCTCACTTCCTTCCCCAATTTGGTTCATGGGTTCCTTCAAGTAGTAGATCCCGACGTCTCCGGCGCCTACCTTGATAGGCACACGTAGCTTGCTCAACGGGATCGAGCTGGACCAGTAATAGCCAGCCGTAAGTAAAGGAGACGAGCCCGCCGGGGGATGCGTGGCTTGCCAACCAGAGCCGTAGAAAAGCGACGGAGGCACAGGGTTCACGAGATCATTAGCAGACGCACAAAACGGTGCGATTTCTTCGAATGGTCGCGGTTCTTTAGGACGTGTGCTAATCCGGACTGGAGGAATTCGCAGTTCCGGGTAGATCGGTATAGGCTGCGAATCTGCCGCTTGTGCAAGAGCTAGGGCATGTTTCTTATCGGCCACTGCGCCGTCATCAACAGGTCGTGGTAGCTCAGGCACCGCAGCGCCTTTCCTTGCTCCTACGCCACCAAAGAGATGTGTGTCTGCGCCTGGGTAGCCAGGTGCCATCATGATAGGGATGGTGTCGTACGAACGGCCCGCTGCCGTTGACCACGTTGCACATATCTGAGATTGGAAGTAGGAGACGAGAACGTCGGAGAGAATTTCGTGGCCAGCCACATTCGCGAGCAGAGAGTCTGCAAAGTAAGGTTTGATGAGGTCGGGGTTTGACATGTAAGAGGGATAGAGAATAGGTTTGATGCTATGCGTAGGCGTCAGAAATGATCCTATCGGATAAATAGTGATAACGTACCTAACATGTGGCACATCGTAGAACTGGGCAACTATGTCATGCCAATGGTCAGGTCCTGCAAAACCATGGGTAGTGTGCGTCTGTGGACTGAAATGCCCCAGAATGATGACTGCGGGCTGATCTGGGCGGTCCAATATAGAGCGAACCAACAGCTCAAAGTTTTCCATCCCGCGCTGCGAACTAGTAGAATTTAAACGCCATACAAACTTCGGTTAGAAACTTGTGCTTACGCTTCATCATCGACATCAAATTCAAGTATCACCAGATCGGTGTTCTCTGGGAGGTGATGGGAACTGCAAAAACCAAAGTAACCTGAGTTTGTACGCATCATAGCGCCATTGGTGAGTTGCGAGGCTGGGTGGGGGAAGACGCTCGACCACCACTGGAAAAAGCGCGAAGGATAACACCTGGCGGCTAAGGGATCACCTCCTGCACCATGACAGGCGGAAACTACACAAAATACATCAATGAGAGAGGATTTTCTGTCGAGATAAAAGCCCACATACTCGAACCACCCAACACGCTCATTGTCACTGGTTGACCCAATAGCGCCTTATGGATAACGCGGTGGACTCTTCCTCCGCTACCCAAATGCAGGCGGCTTTGAGCCAACGCTACGACACCATACTTCTCTGCAATCCCGTCGTTGGGACCAAATACAGGACAGAAGTCGAACGGGTTGGGAGTGTCTGATGCATTGCCGATAAGGTAGTTCGCATCATGAAGGTAGTTCTTTGGCACTAGGCCATCTGTGGTGAATGACCCCAGGTGAGGAGACTCCTGGGTTGAAGGCGAGATAAATCGCGAGAGCCCGAGGATTAATATGAATGCGAAGATGATAGCCCATATCCTGTTGGTGACGCCGAGCGCCCTCTGGTTCCACCTGTTGTTTGCTGAATCGGAGCCCATGCCGGTCAGTCTGTGTTGATTTGGAGGGGATATACGTGCCAGACCCTTCCCAAGGCCTGAGCGTCGTTGCATATATCGGTTCGAGGCTAAAAAGAAAGAGACCGTCCAGACAAGGATTCGAGACTATCCAAGGCTACCGAAATACTCGGTTCGGAGCTGACTGCCCTCTTAACGCCGTTGTTTGGTTTATGCAGGAAAATGAATGGACACTGTGGGATTTGAACCCACGACCTCACGCAATCTGCACTGTACAGTGCGATATGCGAAGCGTGCGCGCTACCAACTGTGCTAAGTGCCCTTGACCGGAAATCTTCCATAGCTCGATCCATACTCTCATCCCAATCCTGGTTCCCTAAGTGCATTGTCGCCCCATGTGTTTCTGGAGTCGTGTTGGAGTACGTAGTTCTAAAAGTTCGATAGCATAACCAAGTGCGTCGTCCGTCAAAAAGCAGCTACCTAAAGTCCCGACATGCAAGCCCAACGATTCGCCACGCATCAAAAAGCAGTTACACAATGTCCTGGTCAAATGTCCTGGTCCATGCTTCACAGGTCGCGAGGCTCCCTGTGATGCTTCACCTTCACAGCGTCCGCAGCCTGCGCACGTTCGGGCATGAACTCCCAGATGGGATCCACATCAGGCCCATCTATATCACCTGCTCCGTCCCAGCCCCAACACCACACTATACGATCTGTGAGATGGAGGGACAGGATGAAATGGCATAGCACTTACCATGCGATGGCCCAGGAGCGAAGTCTATTTCATCGCCCTCCTCCGGCGTGAACAATCGGTCATGAGGACCAAACCACGACCGGTCCTGTGGGTCTGTCCTCGGATTGTCCGGAAGACCCCCAAGACGAACAAACCCTCGGATGGCAGTAAGGTTCCGTCTTGAAGGATGAATGATATCGAATACTTTCTGTAAAAGAATCGATCAGTCATGTATTGGATTTCCACTTCCTTGTATATCGTACCTTATCATACGCGAGCTTGACCCGTGGCACCATCATGATGCGACCATATCCAGCCTCCCAATAATCATTACAGATCAAACTGCACTCTGAAGCGGAACATTCCTCTTCTGCAAGTCGGGCCATGCGGAACTTGATATATGGAGGCGAATAAAATGGAGCGGGGTCCAGCACTGCGATTCCATTCCAACATGACTGGACCTGTATGGGAAGATGCATTTGGAAACGGTCGGACGAGTATGGGTCATGGAAGACGTTTTCGAATGGGGCATTCTCTAGCGCCGTCCCGTTGATATCGCGAGCAACCCAGTTGTCATAAAAGACGGGCGCGGACTATACGGTAAAGGTAAAGTCGGTACGGTAAGAGCTCAGCCTGCAAAAAGCATTATTGACACATACCAGCTCCTTATGGTACATGTAATCCGCCGCGCATGTTATACCCGCATTATTCCGCCGACTCTGCCAGATGAGCTCAAGCAAGTCGTCTACGCATGGGAGGATATCGTTCATGAATATGATAGTGTCGAAATACTCGTTATGGGAGTCGCGCAACTCATGGAGGGGGTTGAACGCCTGGTTGCGAACCTCTGCGAGGTACTCTATACGGTGGTTGAAGGCACCTCGTGTACGTGTAGACGTTCGGATAGTGACGCGGAGGCCTACGCTGCGCGTCAGGGCGTCGAAAATACGGAGTAGCGCTTTGGTCTGGTCTGTCGAGCCATTCTCATATATGGAGACGTAAACGTTATGGTATCCCAGAATGGCAGACACCCGAAAGAGAGTGGCGAATAAGTCGGGGATGATATCAAAAGAGTTGTACAAGTTGATGGCGAAAAAATATTTGTGCTCGTTTGATGGGACGTTGTGTGCGGACTGGGAGTCAGAGAACCATGAAGAGAACCAGGTGGATTCGGAGGGTGTTTTGTGTCCCACGAGGGCTTTGTAACGGTCTCGGGCTTGTTGCATGTACAGCGGCTGAGAGTTTCGCGTGCATTCTGTCGTATGGTGCGGAGAAAGTGTGGATAGCAGGTCTATAACGCGACGACGTTGATCGACGTTTGGGAGGGTAAATTGTTTGCGAGCAGACAGCCGAGATACGAATATGGGATTGTTCCCTGTCGTCGACAAGAGCTACGAATCACAACGTTATGACAGTGGGAATGGTATAAGGGTAGAGAGACATACACCCGATGGAAGTGTTCTGCCTATCAGCAAACCAAATAGTAGCCCAACTATTAGTGCCAGAGGGGTTGGCACCCGTTTCAATTGTAGCCAAAACGAATTTGTTGGCTGCATGGTTGATGGGGAGATGGAAGGGGAGCTTGAGACTTTAGAATAGACGCGCAGACCACCGTGCTCAACAGCTCATAAACTCTTTCCTGGATGCCAATACAGGGCGGAACAGGGGCGTAGAATGACAGGTGTAGGCAGTTCTGAAGAAAAAGCCAAGCTTGGTCTGGGTGAGGCGATGACGGTCCTAAAGTGTGCAAGTTCAAGCTTCAAACTGATTCGGAAGCGAGTAAGATCGAGCGCTTGTACACACAGATTCAAATAAATAACCGGACATATGCAACCAGCAGAACGATTGTCTTTCCTCTGTCTCTAAAGGTCTGGCTAGCGCTACGGGAGACTAGAGGGAAGGAATACCTGCAGGGTTTTTGTATTGATAAGTATCCTATTTTACAGCCTAGGGCGTGGGCCACATATCCGTAAATATATCACCTCTGTCAGGCTCTAATAAATATACTCCAGCAGGGTACTTGTCCAGCGACGGGCAACCGCGCGCCAAATACTCGAAACGCTTGCATGATACGCAAGGGTGACACATCTGAAGATTCTGAACCGCTATCAGAAAGGAGTCAAATTTGAGTTCAAATAACGAGGATGGCCTGAGCCTGTGGCTGTCCAGTGTCGAAGTCGAAAATAAGAGAAGTGGAGATGGAATGACGAAGCTGGCACAGAATAGAATCTCATTCACCTCGGGCGAATGCAAGGAGGACAGTGTAAAAATTGGGCGGGTCCACAGAACACGACTCAGTTGGGGTAGGGCCCCTTGACATTCTGAAGTAGAGGGCATATGCCGAAGATATATCAAAGACGTACCTGGGTGAAAAAACTTCGATACGGGCCAAAACGCAGAGTCTACCGCTACTCTTCCGAAATTTGTCGGCCCCAAAAGATTTCGTCACTCTAAGAAACGAGCAATCAATCACCGCTCAAAATGCGCGCACGACCATTCAACGACCCCAGTCACCAATATTAGAGTCGAACAAATATTCAAATTTTATGGACATGCATGGTATTTAACACGACTCAGCCTTCTGTAGTGCAGAATGTGGATACAAAGTACCTTCCACACAGGTCACATCTCTCGAACAACCCATCCCAGTCCCATAAACTCACACCTACTACCTCGCCAGAAAGGCCTGCAAGTAGACCTGTTCATATACCGAAAGTCTGTCCATTACAACCATATTATTTGTCCTTGTCCGAGAGGGGGATGCGGGAGGACATGTCCTCCAGAATGCTTAGTACAGTAGACTTTCTCATAATGCATCACATTTGGGATAGTCCCACCGTGGGGCAGTGAGAAATTACAACATAATTATATGTACGTCGAAATATACTTCTTTCTGTTGAAACTTGAAAACGATAATTGATGCATGTACAGTACAATATGTCATAATGCATAACGTCGGGACCACCCAAATCCTTATGCATTATGAGATTTATGCATTAGAACATCGTGACATACTGTGA
>MU836979.1:0-22681 GCA_029603245.1 Rhizopogon salebrosus TDB-379 | reverse complement strand
CCCGATTTTTTTCCTGATGGGGTGTGCACGAACTGGTGGTAACCAACAGTAAGACACCAAGATCTACTCACAGGTTATGTAACGCTCCTTTAGGTTCGGCGAGAAGTTATAGGGGAACAGGTAGCGTACCAACGTGGCCGAGGTTATTTTGGGCGCCTTGCAAGAGGACCTAAACCTTGTGACTGGTCGGAATCGGTGAAAGTCAGCATTGTGATCAGACCTGCATTCCAAGCCCACCTGCAGGACCCGCCCAAATTCTACACCGTCCTCTTTCACCCGAGGTGAATGAGATTCTGTTCAGTGCTCCAGCTTTGTCACACCATCCCTACACCACGTTTTGTTCGCGTACTGATCAACTCTACGATTCTGTGCCGTTTTCGACCCCGACGGTCGCATCCGTAACTCACACTGTGCCATGGGAAGTAAAGTCCCGAACACCGCAGCAACTGAACACCTCTTTGAACTTTCGCTGAATAATATAAATTCTTCCTTTACGTCGTAATCAGCTCTTATGTATATCACCATCTAGTGGTCTTTAGGGCCTGTATATGCCGCTTCCTTGCAGCAACATGTTATTAATCTCTCCTACCTTTTTTGTACCATTGCTATCACATTGCAGGTTCGTCTCCTTTTCCTGGTTCTGCGCTCGTCTGTTTGAAGCGGCTGGTAGTATTCTTGCGGCAACGTTACCACTACTATATCTGACTAGATCTGAGAGAAGACTCATTTCAAATTGTTGAGCGGTGTTTGTATGCAGCCGAGCGCATGGCTAGAGCGCTCGCTTACATAAGCCTAGAAGCTTGAAATTAATGAAGGACAACGTTTTCGATGACCTTCACCCCGTGAAGCTCCTTGTTAAACATGGTTTACATCACAGTCGATCGACACGCGTTTTTTTTTCGATTCCCGCCTCTCAATCGATGACTTGGAGTTTATCCGTCACCTATATCGTGCTGGACTTTGGTATCCTGAGCCGGCTACAACGATGCAAGGTTCCTTCGCATGCAGAAAGCTCCTCATAACTCTCGAATCCTGCCTGGTTTCCCCCAGGCATTATATTTCCACCACTGTCTCTAAATCCTGCACCTGCCTCGTCCTTGTGTCTTGACTTGCTTGATTGCGTATATGTATGTTAAATAACAAATATTTAGCCCTAGAAGGTATGTGTACCTCCCATCACCACTCACATTCTTACATGTAGTCATCCATGGCATGAACCTCTTTGTTCCATCTGAATGCACGCCTGCTGGCATTTATGTCACGGTTACCACTCCCAACGACCGGCGGAATACTGCCATTAAGATTGTCATGGCCGACCGCAGCGTTCTCTGGAATGAGACCCTTATCATACTGGGACTCCGGGTCCGTTTTGAAATCCGCACCTCATTCGAGTATGAATGTCTCGCTCGAGGTGAGCTTTTGGGTGTAGTTGACACAACTTTCTCGCACGCCGGCGAACAATTCCATGAGCTCTAACCTTTCTCAATTTTGTTGTCCCCTGATGGCGGTTCAGAAATATGCCTCCCGGCAGTTGGTAATGCTCAGTGCCCATCAGTTATATTGAGAGCACGGCGCATAAAAGCACCATACCTTGTTGCTTGTGCTGCGCCGGCGGGTGGTACTCCACAGGTACATCGTTGACTTGAGACTTATGATTATCGCTAATAATTATCAAGTTATCTCATTTTTGTAGTGTGATCGGTCGCATCACTGATGCAGCGCAGAAGGCATACGCCCTTTACCGGAAGGGTGGCTATCCCAATCACCTGCATAGCGCCACTCAAGGCTTTCAGGTAGTGCTTGACCAATGTCTAGATGGTCACCCACATCGCGCCGCAGCGCTTTCCAACCTTGCACATGCCATTCTCTACGGTTTCACCAAGGAACACCGAACTGATATCGATCATGCCATTTCTCTATTCCGTTCGGCGCTTGTGCTCCGGACCCGGGAGCACCCCGATCATCTACTCTCTATCCTCAACCTCTGCCAGGCTCTCCACCATCACCATTTGCATCGAAAGGGTGGCGCTGATCTCCGAGAAGCTGCGGAGCTTTACCACTGCCTACTCCCACTTTGTGTTGAAGGCAGTCATCTTCAACTATACGCTATCGAACAACGCAATGCACTTCCTATGGATCCTTCTGATACGAGCATAGCGCTTCGACGGACCGTTCTTGAACATTGTTCATCACGGCATTAATATCGCGCACGCTCCCTGAACAGGCTAGCTAGCTGGAGACCTCCATGCACGCTTCACACAAAGTGGCAATATTGATCATATTCAGGAGGCTGTTGATCTGTCGCGCGAGGCACTGGCTGCATGTCCTGCTGATGGTCAGCATGGTTTCTTCCTCAATGTCTTATTCTATTACACTTTCGAACAGTTTCGTCACCGCAGTTATTCTTGTGACATTGACGAATTCATATCCTTGAATCATGAGGCACTCGCGTTGCGCACACCACAAAATCAAGGTATCATTCCTCATCTCAAATTTCAAACGGGTGCAAAGAGGTTTCCTGGAGCTTTTAAATATGCTAATACCGTTGACAGGAGATTGTGGAGAATGCAAAGTTCTGATTTCAAATTAACCCGATTCCGTCAGAATGGCGCCAGCAAAGGAACAGGTCAACCAAGAATCAGCAGGTTTCGTGTCGGACCTGCTGCCAGATCTTACAAACATACTTCTGGGAAGATCGTCCCATGTCGTCGCCTCCGGAAGCTTTGGGGACATCCGGCAGTGTGGTTTATTAGTTCAGCCCAGTGGGGTCGTGCGGGTAGGCCCATCTTCTAGCACCTTGTAGTGGGTCATACCTAACGTGATGTAGGTACTAATAGCAGCGAAGACCATCCGTTTTTCGGAGTCGGATGGCAGTGCCGAGATGTCACGCAAGGCAGAGGTAACGCCTTCTTCTATGGCGTGTTAAATTTTCTAATGACAACCTGGCCTAGAAATTGCGTCGTGAGCCGTCTCAAACACGAATGTATTCTTCCATTGTGGGGAGTGGCATACAACTTCGAACCCAACCCTGCAGTGATCTGTCCATGGGTCGATGATGGGCTCTCACACGCTTTCTTACTCGCTGACAGTACAAATTGTTGTCTCAAGATCAGTTCTCCCTTGTAAGCCCACTTTCACGAGGATTTTGGGTACCTCTGAACTTTTACACTGTTAGCTGATATCGCCCTTGGATTGCAATACCGTGAGTCGTCGATCACTGCACCCGAGTTTTGAGTGGAGACATTGGTTCAGCCCATAGCAAATCGATTGTCCATGGTGGCCTGACAGGGGTGCGTGCTGCAACATCCAGAAATGTACAATATCACTCACGTCCCGATTCTCCAGGCAAATGTGTCTTAGTTCTTAGTTCATAGCGATGGCCGGGCATCCCTTGCCGATTTTGGACTCTCAACTATACTCCTGGAGTTCGAGGGTTCCTCCTGTCCACCAGCTCCGTCGTGGGGATGGGCAGCTGCAGAGTTGTTGAAACACCGGAGGACAGTGAAGGCGGCCAGGCGGCCGCCCCGTCTAGCACGGAGTGCGATATGTACTCGTTTGGTAGTATCACCCTGCATGATAGTAGTTTGCATTCTCGAGCAAAAAGTTCTAATTTGCCTCACAAGTGCTCTAGGTACTGACCTACAAGGTACCTTACTACAATCTGCCCAGAGATGATGTAGTGTTGGGACAAGTCATGCGAGGCATTGAACCAGTACCGCACGGAGTCGCGAATGATGCCCGTGCAGTGGGAATTCATTCAGTGGTGTTGGTTGCCTCGTGCAAACCATCCATCGATAAGAGAAATCACAGGGTTTGTATCACGTCATCGTGGACCACAAACTTGACATAGTCCCAACGTCGTCATTTTTATTCACTCTCATTGTAGGTGTTATGAGATAGAAGGTAGATATAAAGACACGCTATACTGCATCTATTTTTTATCAATATGTATTTGGAATCATTCGTTGCTACATAAAACCGAATACAAAGGCGAATGTAGTGAATCAGGTAAAACTTCGAAATGGACCTACACTTGATGGAAGTGTTCTGCCTATCAGCAAACCAAATAGTAGCCTAATTATTAGTGCCAGAAGAGTCGACACCCGTTTCAATTATAGCCCAAGCGAATTTGTTGGCTGCATGATTGATGGGGAGAATAGACGGAGAGCTTGAGACTTTAAAAGAGACGTGCAGACCACCGTGCTCAACAGCTCATAAACTCTTTCCTGGATGCCAATCCAGGATGGAACAGGGGCGTAGGATGATCATCAAGTATAGGTAATTCTGAAGAAAAGCCGAGCTCGGTCTGAGCGAGGCGATGACGGTCCCAAGGTGCGCAAATTGAAGCGAAGTGAGGGCGGCGTCGGGCTCGATACAGCAGACGCCGCGCTTGCAATGGTAAGTAGGAAGGGAAAACAGGCCCGAGATAAGACAGATGAATAATCGGTCAGTTGTGAACGTGCAGGGGGTCTTGATGCACCACCCCGATAGCGTGTCGCAAGCTTGAGAGCGTCACCATGCATGTATCCTGCTTGCCAGTGTGGATCGGAATGTGGATTTTGCCTGGCTGGAGGTCGTAGAACTAGTAGAGGACACGTAAGATCGTGCTTTTGTCCGTGCCGGGCTCGCCGACAAGCGTGACATGTCCTTAGGCAAATGCACAGGTAAACCAGAGTTGTTTGAGTGGGTATGGGTTTATTGACGGGTCACACCCGCACAGAGTTTACCCGCGGGTCTTGACACGAATACCATAACGCACAACCTGAGAAGCAGGACATGGGCGTGGCACCATCAACGTCGTACTATATGATAACGAGATGGGGTTAGTGCTGCCGCCAGGTGAACTGAAGCGAATCGAAGTGGCACCTACTTCGAAAGATTTCGAAAGTAACGAAGTCAGTCGAAGTTGAGTTCGTTCGACTTCGCGAAGTTGGTTAGCTAAGCTCAACCAAGGTGGCGCATCCAATTAGAATACGTGGATTAATCGAACGATAAAAGCGTACAATAGGACGGATAGTCAAAAACCCGTCTTTTTCTCCCTTGGTAAGCATGTTTTCTATGACCATCTGCGTCTGGATCGGAATACAGATGAGGGGTTCAAACCCAAGTTATTGAATTCACCTTTTGTGTGGATGTCGATCATCGTGAAACGCTATCGTGCCGATGATATAGGACAAATGTACCTTGACACGGCAAATGGGCAGCGCGGGTTCAATGCGGATTCCCCATTGGCTCAAGATCTGAGCAGGAAAGAAAGGAAAAACCACAACGAGCCTCATGATGACAATGAGCTTCTAAGTTACGATCCACAGAAACCGGGCTCGTTCATTATGACATGTCCAGGGACTAGAGGAACGCCGCTAGAGGACCTGTGTGGGCCCTCGTGCACGTTCAAGAATGAGCCAAATCCGTGGCCTATGCCGTGTTACATTCAAATGACGTGCCAGCTGACGGTCAATCTAACCCAACGAAGTAACATACCATATAATTAAGACCGTCCTTCCATAGCGCACGTCGAGCGAGGACGTCAAGCTGGGAACCTGTGCTGCCCTCAGGAAATATTGCACTATCGATGGCAATCTAAGAATGTAAATAGAGACATGTAAGGGGACTGATACCATAGAAGTACACGACCCTGCAAAACGCGAGTGAGGGCCTCTGATTGGTCTGGTGATGGCCATCCAAAATGGATTGTGTGTGTGGTGTCACAGGTGCCATCGCGGTACTGGCCTCCAGAGTTACCGGGGTACCGAGTCGTTAAAGTGAAGAGAATTTCGATGCTCACTTAAGGTAAGGTGTATCATGATCGATCATTCGAACGCCGGATTTCGTAGGTAAATAGTGGAGAAGAGCTGGATCCATGAGGCAATATCAGCGTTAATGAAAATGGTAGCATGGTGCAGAAATCTCCCACCCGCATTAGGCTAGATGGCAGAGATATTGTCGTACGCAAGACTCCAATAGTGCTTATTTTCCCCCCTGTATCCGGTGAGACGCCACCCTGCTTCATCCTCATTGATGGATTGGCATATCCTTGTTGAATTTCGTGGTTCAGCCATACAAGCCATGTAACCTAAACGAGAGTATGAGGCGAGGAGAAAAAGTCCCAAGCGAGGATACATACATATGCGGCACCATCACGAAGGTAGTTCTACAAAGGAGAAGCGACGAGTGGTGGTAGTAGTGAGAAAAATTACAGTGTAAACAAAAGAGTTGTAATCACCTAGTTGTTCTCTTGATCCCTAGACACGACTCTGGGCCCACCAACTTTTCCAGATGAATTTTCCTTTCTCCACCTCTCAAAAATGCGGAATGCGGAATCGCGTGAGAGGTTGGAGCAGAGGGGGGAGGGAGTGCTCTCACTCGTGCAGAGCCCTACCCCCCTACACCTCTTCACTTGCCAACGTGTTGGCAACAATGGGTAGCACGGCAGGTGTAGTGACAGCATAGGGGGACAGGATAGGTGATGCCAAAAAGCATTGAAAAAAACCGGCGGCAGCGAACCCTTTCCACACAAGCCCTTTCCGTAAAGAAGCTTGAAATTGAAATGATCTTAGTGATGGCAGTCGCCGAACGTGTCATTCTTTTTTTTTTTAGTATGTAGGTACGTTGATATACTTCTTCAAATGTTGAGACTTCTTGAAAGCGATAATTGCTCCGTGTAACAAATTGTAAATGCAGAAATACATAGCATCGCATCATAGATCTTGGATTTGTGACTACATAGCAGGGACTTATTTGAGCAAAATCTGAGAGGACAACGCAACTGCGGACGGATATGCTTAGATACTGCTCTGTCCTACTGTCCCACAGGAAATGTGCTGTGAGTCCGGATATCGGTCGAGATGCGCACATCATGACACATGCGCCCCAATTTCGGTACAGCCAGCACTCCCTAGGGATGAAGTTCCTTGGACATTTGTCACGCAGAAGCCAGCCTGACCAATTTTACGCGCTCGAGAAGTGGGCATTGACGAGAATCGGCGTCCAGAGATTCTTCCTGCGTGTTTCTGCGACGGGAAAAATCGCCCCAGGCTAATCTAATCGCCGACGTGATAAGTTCCTCGTCATAGCCGCCACCACTGTCAGTGCATTGCAAACTATGTATCGGCTTACGATCCCCGTAGTCCATTTGAAGTTTGTGCGCCAGTCTCTCCACCAATGAGAGTCTCTGAATTTGATGTTCTTCAAGTTGCTGCGCGTCTTTCATTTAGTTTCCGCCTCTCGATCACCGACTTCGAGCTGATCTGTCATTTCAACACCATAAACCAGCTAAGGTTTTGAGGCCATCTCCCGTGCGGAAAGCTCCTCACAACTCTCGAGTCCTACGTGGTTTCCCCCAGTCATTATATTTACACCACCCCCTCTAAATCCTGCACCTGCCTCGTCCTTGTGTCTTGGCTTGATTGCGTATATGTTAAACAACAAATATTTTTTAGCCCTAGAACTTAGAAGGTATGTGCACCCCTCATCCGCTCATCCTGTTACTCACATTCTCATATGTAGTCATCCATGGCACGAGCCTCTTTGCACCACCTGAGTGCACGCCCCCTGGCCTTTATGTCACAGTTACCACTCCAAAAGGCCGGTGGAATACAGCCATGGTGCCTGGAGGCAAGGGCAGGTCGTGTTGTGAATACTCGTGTTCATATCCAAAGTCACCCCGTGACGGGGTCTGACCACAGCAACTCGCATAATAAGCCACTCGACCCGAGCCCTTGGAATCGGTCGAGCTATTCCTTTGTTGAGTCTGAAACGCACTCAATTGAACAAAGAGATTAAAACAGGCCCTGTGCAGACCTTCCAAAGTCACCAACTCCGGCGAAAGATCCCCGCGGACGTAGGAAAAGCCCCGCCACAGGAAGGGTGTAGAACGAAGCTATACAGGCATCGTACACCACATTTATGGAGGCCTATGATCAAACGTAAGCAGCGTATGGCACAATGACCGTGACACAACTCACGCTCGCGCTTGAAGTACTCTGTTAGATGCCGACACTTGTGATTTCCTCGTAATAATGTGATGTGCTTGGGGTATTGGAGCTTGAGTGCGTATAGATAAAGCTAACACCGGTGGAGAATCAGTAGACATCTTCCAAAACATCTAGATATTTATCCCAAAATTTCTGCGGTCAACGCAGTCTCCGAGGAACAGCATTATCAAAAAAGTGCCATTAAATCAATTACACTATCCACACCCCAGAACCTTAGCGTACACGGACACGAACACACGGAATAGAAATCATTTACAACGCACGCATTGGACGCATATCTGAATTGTTCAGCTCACACGCCCACATTTGATCCAAGGGCGAACTCACTTATGGCAGGACTCTCTACGTTCACAAAGTTTGGTTCCCCAGACAGCATGGCGCAGGATATACAAAGCCTGTGCTTCTGTTAGACGACCCTCATGGTAGAAAGTGCTGCTTCGAGAAATCTGCATTGGGCAACAATTCTCCGGCGTCCGCATGCATCTGGCACGAAAGGCTCCTCGTCTGCTGGAAGGTCTGCCACAGGTTGCAGTACCTGTTGAAGAACGATAAGAGTGATGGTTGTAGGCGGTCCACTATGCGAGACCTCCTACGTGGACAGGGAGGCACTTAACTCGGGGCCATTCACGAAGGAAAGTGAGTACTGGCGTGTCCTATACACCAGGTTCACCCATGAACGAGGCCGAAGATCAAGACAGTGTTAATGAGAACATAGACGAGGATATGCATAGCCCTGGCAGAGACTCCGATGATACGGAAGGAGATGTCGATGACGTAGCTACTGGCAGAGGCGATAGCGATGAAGACGAGGGGGATGACTCCCTGAAAGAGTGGGCTGATTTGTGACGAGTTAGCATTGGATCAGCTTCATGGAGACGAGGACTCATATGAGGAACTTGCTGGTGAAGATGAAATAGGTTCAGAAATGGAGGATGAACGCAGTGAATTCGATTATGGAGACCTCGAGGAGCACGCAATAGTGAACGACGACGACGACGACGACTTAGACGAGAATGATTTTGGTGGAGATGGAGAAAAGAACCACGACATTGGGACTATGCTGGCCCACGATGAAGTGCTGTAAACTCCATGATTTCTCCCATCGATGGACGATTTGCACGAGGCAACCAACACCGCTGTATGAACTCCCACTGCATGGGCGTCAGTCGTGACTCCGTGGGAGGTACTGGTTTAATGCCTTCGACGACTTGTCTCAACACTACATCATTTCTGGACAGATTGTAGTAAGGTATCTCGTATGTCAGTACCTAGAGCACATGTGAGGTAAACCAGACCTCTTTGCTTGAGAATGCAAACTACCAACCTGCAAGATGATACTGCCAAACGAGTATATGTCACACTCGGTGCTAAGCGAGACTACCACCTTGCTTTCTTCACTGTCTTCACTGTCTTCACTGTCTTCACTGTCTTCACTGTCTTCCTCTGGCATTTCAAACAGCTCCGCAGCTGCCCATCGGACATTCCCCAGCATGGAGTCGGGGAGATAGGAGGAACCCTCGAACTCCAGGAGTACAGTTGACAGTCCAAAATCAGAAAGGCATGCCCGACCGTCGCTATAAACTAAGACATTTGACTGGAGAATCGGGACATGAGTGATAGAGCACATTTATGTATGTTGCGGCACGCACCCCTGTCAGGTCACCATGGACAATTGATTTGCTGTGCACTAAGCCAATATGTTTTCATTCAAAACTCGGGTACAATGATCGATAACTTACTGTATTGCAATCCAAGGGCGATATCATTCAGCTGATGGTGTGAAAGTTCAGAAGTACCCAAAATCCTCGTGAAAGCAGGCTTACAAGGGAAAACTTATTTTGACACGACAATGTGTCTTGTCCTTGTCGGCTCTTAAGAAAGCCTGTGAGAGCCCCACCATCGACCCATGGGCAGATCATTGCAGCGCAGCGTCCAAAGCCGTATGCCACTCCCAACAATGGAAGAATACGTTCGTGTCTGAGACGGCTCCAAAGTTTCAGTTCACGATACAATTTCTAGACCAGGTTGTCGTTAGGAAAATTAACACGCCACGGAAGAAGCAGTTACCTGTGCCTTGTATGACATGACGGGATCGCCATCCGACTCCGCAAAACGGATGGTCTTGACTGCGACCTACTTCACGTTAGGTATGACTCGCTACAAGATGCTACAAGATGCGCCTACCCGCACGATGCTATTGGGCTGAACTAAATCACACTGCCAGATATCCCCAAAGCCTCCGAAGGCAACCGCATATGACGATCTTCCCCGGAGTTCGTTTGTAAGATCTGGCAGCAGATCCGACACAGAACCTGTCGATTCTTGGTTGACCTGTTCCTCCGCGGGCGCCCTCCCCAGAGAATTATGTTGATCCGAAATCGGAGCATTGTCCTCTCCACATGCTGTCAACGGTGTTAGCATATTTAAAGACTCCGGGAAACCTCTTCGCACCCGTTTGATTGAGATGCGGAATGATATCTTGGTTTTCTGTTCTGCATTTTCCAATGTCGCGAGAATAACCGCGGTGTCGAAACCACTCGAAAGTGTAATAGAATAAGGCATCGAAGAAGCCACGATAACCATCAGCCGGACATACATCCAGTGCCTCGCGCGACGGATAAACAGCCTCATGAATATGATCGATATTGCCACTTTGTGTGAAGCGTGCATGTAGAGTACCACCCGCCGGCGCAGCACGAGCAACAAGGTATGGTGCTTTTATGCGCCGTGCTCTCAAGATAACTGATGGGCACTGAGCATCACCAACCACCGGGAGGCATATTTCTGAAACGCCGTCAGGGGACAACAGTATTGAAAAAGGGTAAAAGCTCACTGAATTGTTCGCCGGCGTGCGAGAGCAACTCTTCTAAAGTGGTGTCAACTATACCCAGAAGTTCACCTCGACCGAGACATTCATACTCGAACGAGGCGCGGATTTCAAAATGAACAACTTTCAAGGATCTAGGGACGATTGGCATGAGCCATGTGGGAAGCATTAACGGGAGTCCCAGAATGATGAGGGTCTCATTCCAAGGAACACTGTGGTCGGCCATGACAGTCTTAATGGCAGTATTCCACTGGCCGCTGCGAGTGGTAACTGTGACATAAAGGCCAGCAGGCGTGCGTTCAGATGGAATCAAGAGGTTCGTGCCATTGATGACTACATTGAGAATGTGAGTAACGGAAAGTGTGAGGGGAGGTGCACATACCTTCCAGGGCTAGATATGTGTTATTTAACATATACGCCATCAAGCCAAGATACAAGGACGAGGCAGTGGATTTAGAGAGGATAGTGTAAAATAATAACTGGGGAAACCAGGCAGGACTCGAGAGTTATGAGAGCTTTCCACACGGGATGGATCCTTAAAACCTAGCTGGTTCACGATACTGAAGCCCAGCATGATATAGTGACGCAGACAATAAGCTTGATCGAGGGTGCGGAAATGCATCAACGGAATGCAAGGTACGGGTGCAATGAGGACCGCCATGCTGCAAAGTCATTCCTATGCCTTGACCAGGATTGTCTCCACTTGGAGGAATGCAGGACACTGGCACTGCGTCAAAGTATGAGCATATTAAGTTATGATCATCAAGCGCGGTTCAAGCCACGTGAACGACCTGGCAAATTGCAGGCGGTATTACGTACCCCGTGGAAATGAACAGCTGCTCCTTTGAGCCAAGTCTAGCGAACTCCCTTCGAACTTTCAATGCATTACAGGAAAAGAAAGTCGAGCTCGGTGACCAGTCAAACAACGAGTACTATCTGTGACCCGCGGCCCAGTTTCATAGAATTATTGCATCAAGGCTTAAAGCTCGTGGATGATTAATTGATTACTACTTGTTGACCAATCTTGATGCCTCTGGTAGCTTGTTCTAACTGAACGTGTTCACTCAGGAAAGTTATCTTTTGACGGCGCTCCACTTAAGAGTGAAATTATTGCCGTTTCTAGAAGAGTTGGCGGTGGCAGCCATTTTGATGGGCAACTCTGTGTGAGTGATATCTCCATAAAAACGTAACGAATCAACATGATTCTTCAGTGAAATAACATTCATTTTTTGTTGTCTGGGGTGCTCCGTTGTCAAATTAAATTCGGACAGCTCAATAAAAACCAATATCACAGGTGCCGCCACAAGTACATTGGCCAGTGCCAGTGATGAACTCTGCTCTGCTTCGGGTGATACCGAAAGCTTCCTTCGACAACATTCCATTTGAAACAAAATGGCACGCGGCAAGACTCTGACGACTTACGGGCTGCCATCATCAATCTTGCACGCCGTTTTGATGTAACAACATCGTTGAATACACAGGCTGTAAACAACGCACTGTGAAACGTACTCTCGCAGACTACCAAAAACATGGAATGGTAGCGGGGAACACATGTTTGTATTCTAATGTACATGATGATGGATGTTCCAACGAGGGGGTAAGAGGGAACAAGCAGCTGGAACGTTTGTTTTGGTTGCACTAGACCATTGGCTCAGGGTCCTGTACATACAGGCTGCACTCTTTGCTCATTGAATCTCCATACACATCCATTCCCATGGGGCACCCTTTGTAATTATTCTCAATCATTTGCTACTAGTGTATTCGATACTCCCAAGTCAGCTTATTCTGTGCACGGTGTGATATTCAGTGCAGAGAAACAGACTTTTATTGAGCCGTCCAAATTTAATTTTGACGACGAGCCCTAGACAGTAGAAAATGGATGCTATTTCACTGAAGAATCATGTTGATTCGTTGCGTGGAGAGATCGCTCACACAAAGCTATCTACACTACATTCTGTCATCTACCCACGGACTATTACTTCCCGGACATTGGGATCTGATGGAGAACATGTTAGATGACCATTTAGGATAAATGCAAGAAGTAAGAGCAAGCGAGTCTGAGGAGGCAGAAAGGGCTGCGGGATCTTCTCCTTGAAGTTCGCAGATGAGAATCTCGTGTCATTTCTCGTACCTGCGGTCGCAGACCATGAGGATGCGGAGCTGCTGCAAGGCATCTCCAGCTAGTGTGACCCCTGGCCTCTCAAAACACGCATACTCGGCAGACGTCAGCTTCTGGTTTGGGCAGAGCAGCTGTTGCCGCGGCTCTGCTCATAGTGTTTAAGATCTAGGAAAGCGTTTCCAAATATGGAATAACCCTTATTTTGTTATGACGGTACTGTACAGGATACTTGCCGCAGCATTTAGAATCCTAGATTTTGATTCAAACCTTAAGAGTTTTGGTTCACAGATGGCGAAAAACAGGATACAGACTTGACCGCTCTGTGACCTCCAATTCACAAGAGATGGTCCGAACCGAACGTCGAGGCAACTTCGTACGTAGGAACGCGAACCAAGTTGACCCCAGTGCGTGAGTTCGACATGAGGCCACAGACCTGTTGCCCAGAATGAAGATGAGTGTGGCCTGAATCCGAGGAGTCAACGATTGAGAATTCGACCTTTGAAGGTACAGGAAGAAGTACATTGCTTGAGCGGCCTGGGCCGCTGACTTCATTCGCCCATGTGGTACATAGTCCTCAGAACCGAAGGTTTCGACAACAAGCTTGATGACAGGCTCAAGGATAGAATTCTTTTGTTGGGATTGAGATGATGACGGGTGACGTGGAGGCGCTCCATGATCATTTACATGATGCGATGAATGCTAGAGTACTATTACTACTAGTGATGGGTTTCCTAATCAGATTTGGAACGGGCGCGTACCTTGCCAGTCGCACAAGTGCCTCTCGATTATGTAATGATTTCGAACTGCTCGTGGAAACCAGGCACGACTCGAGAGTCCTAAGCTTTTCGCCCAGTTATTATATTTACACCTCCCTAAAACTTGGTATATGTTTGTTGAATAACAAATATTTAGCACTAGAAGGTATGTGCACCTCCCATCACCCTTCCCGTTGCTCACATGGAGTCCCACATGTAGTCATCAATGGCACGAACCACTTTGTTCCACCTGCTGGCTTTTATGGCATGGTTACCATTCCCAACTACTGGACACCTCCATGCACGCTTCACAAAAGTGGCAATATCAATCATATTCATAAGGCTGTTGATCTGTCGCGCGACGCACTGGCTGTATGTCCTGCTGATGGTCAATGTAGTTTCTCCCTTGATGTCTTATCATATTACATTCTCTCTAGCGGTTTCGTCACCGCGGCTATTCTCGCAACCTTGACGAATGCATATCGCTGAATCGTGAGGCACTCGCGTTGCGCACACATGACCATCCAGATCGTCGGATGATCCTTCTCAATACCACAGACCTTGAAGAAGCCAACCAGTTCTGCCAAGAAGCCACTCATGCTCCAAAAACTTGAGCACTTCACTGCCTCCGAGCCGACATAGCGAAAAGCGCCATTACGCAGGAAGGGGTCAGCAAACCCGCATACATCCACTCGGAAAGGTTCGACTTCAACAACCGCCCCTGAAACTCGTCATTATTGAGCAGCCGCCGAGTACGTAGCCTGGATCATATTCCTGGCGGGTGTACTGATAAACTGCAGCAGGTTCGGCGAAAGGTTTCTAGACTTGCCATCTTCAGTGATAGCACTTCAGGAGGATGTCCAGCCATGAATGTAATCGCACAATACCAGCTCCGGAAGATATCCAGCGATGCTGCTGGATGCACTTCCTGGAGAGAGATTTGATCTATTTCACACTACCGCACAAAATCAAGATATCATTCCGTATCTCAACCAAACAGGTGCGAGGAGGTCTTCTGGAGCCTTTTAAGTATGCTAACACTGTTGACAGCAGATTGTGGAGAGGACAATGCTCCGATTTCAAATCAACACGATTCCCTCGGAATGGCGCCAGCAGGGGAACAGGTCAACCGAGAATCAACGGGTTCTGTGTCGGATCTGCTGCCAGATCTTACAAGCGAACTTCGGAGAAAATCGCCCTATGTTGTCGCCTCCGGAGGCTTTGGGGACATCTAGCAGTGTGATTCAGTTCAGCCCAGTAGGATCGTGTGGGTGGGCCCGTTTTCTAGCATATATCGTGTCATACCTAACATGAGTTAGGTAGCAGCGAAGACCCTCCGTGTTTCAGAGTCGGATGGCGATGCCAAGATGTCACCAAGGCAAAGGTAACGTCCTCTTCCATGCCTGTTAATTTTTCTAATGATAACATGGTCTAGAAATTGCGTAGTGAGCTGAAAGTTTGGAGCCGTCTCAGACACGAATGTCCATTGTTGGGAGTGGCATACAACTTCGGATTCCACCCTGCAATGATCTACCCATGGGTCGATGGTGGGGTTCTTACAGGCTTTCTTACGCGCCAACAAGATACATCGTCATGCCAAAAGAAACTTTCCCTTGTAAGCCCACTTTCACAAGTATTTTGGGTACTTCTGAATTTTTACACTGTTAGCTGAATGATATCGTCCTGGGATTGCAATACCGTAAGTCGTCGATCACTGCACCCGAGCTTTGAATGAAGACATATTGGTTCAGTCCATAGCAAATTGATACTTCGAGTTTATTCGTCTGTGTCACTAGATCATGCCGAACTTCAGCGTCATGAACCAGCTACAGCCACGCAAAGCTTTGAGGCTCCATCCCGTGCGGAAGAGCTCCTTGAAGCTTCGAAATGTTGCGTGTAGAGGTTCGGATAGTGACGCGAAGGCCTATGCTGCGCGTCAGGCGTCCAATATACGAAGCAGCGCCTTGGTCTTGTCTGTCGAACTATTCTCGTATATGGAGACATAGACGTGATGGTACCCCCAGACTGGACGACACCCGAAAGAGTGGCGAATAAGCTGGGGATGATATCACAAGAGTTGTACGAGTTAATGGCGAAGAAACATCTGTGCTCGTTTGATGGGACTTTGTGTACGGACTGGCAGCCGGGGAACCAAGAAGAGAACCAGGTGGATTCAGAGGGAATTTTGTCACTTGTGTCTCACCAGGGCTTTATAACGGTCTCGGACTTGTTGCATGTACAGCGGCTGGGAGTTTTGCGTGCATTCTGTCATATTGTGCGGAGAAAGTGTGGATAGCAAGTCTAGGACGCGACGACGTTGATCGACGATTGGGAGGGCAAATTGTTTGCGAGCAGACAGCCGGGACACGAATATAAGATTGGACTAGGGTTCTACCAACCAGCAAACCAAATAGTAGCCCAACAATTAATGCCAGAAGAGTTGGCATCACAATTGCAAAACGAATTTGTTGGTTGCATGGTTGACGGGATTGAGAAGATAAGTGGATAGGGAGATTGCGACTTTAGAATAGACGCGCAGACCACCGTACTCAACAGCTCCCAAACACTTTCCTGGATGCCAATCTAGGGTAGAACAGGGGCATAGGATGAGAGGCGTAGGCAATCCTGAGGAAAAAGCCAAGTCAAGTTGGTGAGGCGATGACGGTCCTAAAGTGCGCAATTGAGCGCTTGTGCAAGTACACAGATTCAAATAAATAACCAGACATATGCAGAGGAACGACTATCTAAGTTACCTCCGTCTACAAAGGTCTACAGAGTCTACGAACATCGTACGTTGTATAGTTGAACCTGGCGATGTTGTGATCGTACAAGCGATCGCCCTTGAGGATAATAATTTATACACTGGCATCAGATCACAATGAACATTGAACACATTCCTCGCTCGGCATGCGTTTCATGGATCAGGAAATCGCTAACGTTGATCGCAGATGTGAATGGGACACTCTCAGGGAGATTGCCTCCGTCTGACAGCGGTGCGGTAGTTGGTGAGTAATGGTATAAGCAGTAGGAGACGAACAGCTGAAACGTAATTCGGAGCCTGTAGCAGTTCTGTAGTCACAATCTTTGGTAATGATGCTTTATATAATGTATTTGCCAGTCTTCGCTGGAACGCAAGCAATCGAAATTTGGGGGACACGCTCGACGGATCAGGGGCATCATACACTTGCCAGGCGGACAATATATCATGCCCTGTTCTTGGGACGGTTCGCTGTGAGTATGGGACCTGCAGATCGAGTGGATTTAAAACATGCAGATGACACATGGTGAGCGAACCGTTGTGCACCCAAGGTGAAACCATCACTGGGAGTGACCCGAATTCGTGACTGAAATCTCGTGCTGCAGCTGCTTCCCGCGCGATGATCGCAGTAGTTTTTCCGGACCTCAATTTATTGTTATCATCTGTGAGCGGGGATTACAGCTGGGCGCTTTTGCGGTTAAATTTGTGCCAATTTCATTGAGTATGCTTCCATATTCATCCAGCACGTCAAAATGTCTCATTTCATTCATTAGCAAGAGATGAAGGACACTACTATACGGTTTTTGCACTACAGGCTCAACTAAGTGCATTGGAATGTCGGGTGGCGAGAGTGACGATGAGGATCACCTGCAGGTTCATCTGATAAATTTACAATGGATGCTCATCTAATATCACGAATGCAAGAAAAGTGCATAGCATCTCTATGGCCAACGTTTCACCAAATCCCGGATGTCAGCAATTGGAGGTCGTTGTGACATCTCAACCCAGCATTGCTCGATGAAGTCCCAGTGATGATCTTCAATGGCGGGGATTGCCGGACGCCTAGGCTTGACACCTCTCACTATGGCCAGAACTACTTGACGGTCACTGCGAATTTCACAGTATGGCCTCTGGCCCGATAAAACCTAGCGCAAATGAGAACAAGAGGGTTACAAATATCACCGTTGACAGACCTGGTATGCAATGCATCCGAAGGAGTAAATGTCACTTTCTAGTTTCGGTGAGCTGCATGCATCATTGGTGTCGGGAAATATGAAAAGTTCTGGCGCTGCCCATCGCACGTTACTTCTGATATTTGAGGTTCCCTTTAGGTCGGCACACGTAGTCAATAGCCCATAGTCTGCTATCCGAGCTCTTCCATCACGGTCAACGAGTACGTTGTTCTGAGAGGAGATGAGAAGGTTCACACTGTTCAGACCGCAATTCTACTCACACCCGTGAGATCTGCATGTGCCAGTTCCTTCGAGTGGACTAAGCGCCGTGTATCAGCTTACCTCATGCATCGCAAGATGACATGACGTACGATATTGAAGGCCAGCAGCTACATCAGCAAGCTGTGATAACAATCGTGAGCTATTATGCGATCTATTGCTAGCAGGACTTACCAGGGCAAACCTTTGGGTAACAGTGATGTCGTTGTGATGTTTATTAAGGTATGAGCTCAGGGATCCGTTGTGCATCCACGGAGAGACAATGGCTGGTACTAGACCAAAGCCATAAGCAATCCCATACACTGGAAGAATGTGATTATGTTTCAGCTGTTTCCACTTGAAGAAGTCATCCATCAATCTCTGGAAATGGTCTCATGTCATTAAGTACTGCAGATGCTCTAGATCATATATGCCAACCTTGTTGACGATATCCTTGACCTGCTCATCTGGAATTTCGATCCTCACGCATTTGACGGCCACCTTGAATCGTGGCTACTTAGTTGGCAGGAATCCAGTGCAAAAGCAGACAAACCTCGATGTTTTCATTTTCTTCACTATACCGGCATTTCCATACGTCACAGTTGCCCAAGCCGCCCTGAGCGGTGGTGAATTCCTTGACTATTTTCGTAGTAAGGTCGGCTAGGTGTCTAAAATTCGCTCAGCTTCGTCGGAGCTTAGAAGACTGGAGTTCACTCACTCATCAACGTTCATACTCGGGTGCGTCGATTCAGATACTTTGATTTCGGCTTGCGATTTCCATGTCCATTTCTTACTGAAGATCCAAGTGTAAGGGAAAACCATGCGTCTGTCGGGCTAATAGGCCAAGGTAAGAAAGAGTTGCAGAACTGAACTGGACAAGAATAATTACTGGCCGTCGCTAGATGTCCACTTTATAGTGAAGACTACAGCTGTGCCTCGCTAGGTCAGTGCTGTTTTGAATGTGCACGCCTTCACCGCGGTGACCTTGCTGACAGGAAAAACTTCACCGCGGATTGTCAACGTAAACACGTCAATATGTAGAGTCCGTTGTATACTACACGTAAGGAACTTGCTAGCGCTCAACGGTCAGGCGCTGCATCAACAAGTTATGGCATCGGCACGGGTACTTGAATTGTCCCAGTAAGCACTGCCATGCTGCAAAATACTCGTTCATGACTGGACCAGGATTGTCTCCACTCGGAAGTTAACGCAGGACAATCATGGGAAAGGTTGCGCAGCTTGACGTAAACTTTACGTTCCCACGATCATTTGGCAGCTTATTAGATGGAAAGGCCCGCTGCGCCGCCAAACTATGGATTTGCATTCTTCGGGAACACAACGTTTATGATATCGGGGCAACCTTTCCCATGATTGTCCTGCATTAACTTCCAAGTGGAGATAATCCTGGTCCAGGCATGAGCCTAAGAGCGAGTATTTTGCAGCATGGCAGTGCTTATTGGGACAATTCAAGTACCCGTACTGATGCCATAACTTGTCAATGCAGCGCCTGAGTGTTGAGCATCAAGCAAGTTCCTTATCGCGCATCTTTATTTCTGCCTCTCGATCGATATGACGTTGAGCTCATCTGTCTGCATCACTATCATCAGCACCGTGAACCAGCTACAGCAATGCAATTGTGAGGCTCCGTCGCGAGTCCCATGCGGATGAAAATGGGCTCGTCCTCAACGCAGGGAACAGCTTCCAGCTATAGTTCAGACTTGTTTTACGGGCTAATTTGTGTAATCCATGACGAGAAAGAAAAAAGTACTACAAGAAAACCACAATCCGTATCCCTCCCTGGGCAGTGGGAATGCCAAACAATCAAGTTTCCAGTATTCCTTGAATTACCCAGCATCATCACTCGACAATAACAACAGGTAGAACATCTGTCGACAATGAAATCATAAGTCCCGTCAGTCGAATTGGCCCTCTATGGCTCGAGCAGTAATGTACCCCCACTGTCATGGCAACGTATGATGTCGATGCATCGATGAGTAGCAGCGGGACCCCTGTCTGAAGTAGCATCGTGGTCCGCCGCCTCGCGCGGCCGAGCACGCGTTACCGCACTTACATACATACCCAGTATAGTTACTTACAGTCACTCCACCTTCGAAGAGATGGAGAAGGGACAAAGAGGTTCTCAGACTAGCATTGTCCTGCATAGAGTACATCACTCTAAGTAAGACAGAAATGGATACAAAAAAAAATTTGCATCGTACATAAGTTCGAACTTCGCTCCATTCTTGCTAGTTGAGTCGACTACAAATTTGGAGCCACCGTCCCAACGTCATCATTTTTATTCACCGCACCTGTATCTGATTGTATGCATTATAAGACAGAGGGTGAATGCGAAGAGACGCTATACGACATCCACCTTTGATGAAGCCAATATGGATTGGAATTACTCGTTGTTACATAAAACCGAATACAAAGACGAATGTAGTCAATCAAGTAAAGCTTCGAAACACGGCGTGTAGAGGTTCGGATGGTGACACGAAGGCTACACTATGTCAATGCGTCAGGGCGTCGAATATATGAAGCAGTTCCTTGGTCTGGTCTGTCGAGCCGTTCTTGTATATGGAGATATGATGGACGTTATGGTATCCCAGACCCGAAAGAGAGCGCGAATCAGTCGGGAATATATCAAAAGAGTTGTACACGTTAATGACGAGGAAATATTTGTGCTCGTTTGATGAGAGTCGGAGAACCATGAGAGAACCAGGTGGATTCGGAAGGTGTTTTGTGTCCCACCACGGCTTCGTAACGGTCTCGGACTTGTTGCATGTACATCCGCTGAGAGTTTCGCGTGCAGTCTGTCGTATGGTGCAGAGAAAGTGCGGATAGCACGTCTAGGACGCGACGACGTTGATCGACGTTTGGGAGGGTAAATTGTTTGCGAGCAGACAGCCCAGACACGAATATGGAAATGTTCTCCATCGTCGATAAGAGCTACAAATCACAATTGTCATGACAATGGGAATAGTAGAAGGGTAGAGAGACATACACTCGATGGAAGTGTTCTGCCTATCAGCAAACCAAACAGTAGCCCAACTATTAGTGCCAGAGGAGTTGACACCCCGTTTCAATTGCGGCCAAAATGAATTCGTTGGCTACATGGTTGATGGGAAGAATGGACGGAGAACTTGCGATTTTAGAATAGACACGTAGACCACCGTGCTCAGTAGCTCATAAATTCTTTCCTGGATCCCAATCTAAGGTGGAACAGAGGCGCAGGATGACAGGCGCAGGCAATTCTGAAGACAAAGCCAAGCTTGATCCGGGTGAGAGTAAAATTGATATTGAGCGCTTGTACACGTGCCCACAAGTAACTGGCCAACCAAGAAAGGGTATCGACAAATGACGCAGTGCTATTATGTAGTCTAACATTCAATGTTTTACTACTGTACTACGGTCTACCTCATGCTACATAAAACCGAATACAAAGACGAATGCGATAAATCAGGTAGGCGCGTTCAAGCTTCGAAATGCTTCGACAGCGATTCTGAAGTCCCAGTGTGCAAAGAATGCGAAATGATAATGATACTATGGAATTTATTAGGTCAAACGACCTTTTAAAATGATGCTGCCAGGATGGCAAGGGCTGCTGCACCGGTGAGCACATTAATGCTATTCGATGACGCAGCATTAGACCTGGTGTCCAGTTAGTTGACTCATCTAGAAGGAAAGCAAAACAAAGACTTACGTAGGCGAGGCCGTGGATGAACTCGCGGAGGAGGCACTCTTGGATGTACCTGTGGAGGTAGCCGAAGATACCCCGGTGGAAGCTGGTGCTGTGGTCAAGGTGACACCCTACATTCCGCTTAATGCAAATTCAAAATAAGCAGATATCTACACGTACCACCGCTGCACAGAGCGCCTGAGAAGCAGCTTCTGCATTGGTAAGGTCAGACCCAGTGCATGACGCCTGAATACAGGTCGTGGTGCTGTTAATGAAAGCTTGACTATGGCAGAGACAGGTATCGTCAGTGGAAGAACAGTTGCCATAGTCGGCATTGGTTATACACGGAACAGCGCAGTCTGATTAAGAAAATGAATTAGATATGACGGGAACACAAAACAAAAAGGTGATACGCACTAGGCAGGCTCTGACGTGCAACCAATGCTGCAAATACAGAAGAGACAGCAGCAGAGAGAACAAGGACGGCAACGGGGAAACGCATTGTGAATGAGTGGGGGGAGGGGACGGGGGTAAAGACAAGGGGATTCTGGGAGTTGAAGAGCAAGCCGTACTTGCCAGGCTTTTATAATAGACCCGATCACCGAAAAATGGACCCACTCCCAATCTGAGTCCAATCTTTCACAAACAAGAGCTTCTGAATGATTATTTAAAGTTCAACGATGGCAACGAATTTTGGAGTAGCATCCGAAATCAGTGAGGGTGAGGACTGGCTGGCATTGTTCCTAATGCTGATTTTGCTCATGTCGGCGTGAGTCGAGTACGCCCGAAATACTACTCTTTGAGCATATTTGATGACTGAGAAGTGGGGAACCCTGGGGATAAATTGGAACCAATACATTGGCGAACAAAGGGATTCCCTGGGCAAGCAGCTCGGTAAACTCCGCCACCGTTCCTGACGAGGGACGAACAAAGGGAATGTACACACAAAGATAACATGTCTTGTTTTAATGCTTCCGCGCATTGTTACGACCGGTGCCAGTGGGTGCGGGATTAGCGACAAAATTTACAAGCTGCCAACTTGTTAGTAGCCTGCTGCAGTGACCTGAGCGCTCGAGCGACGCTGTGGTAGTACCGGTGCAAGAGATTCTAGTCATATAC